>BSBM01000762.1:11947500-12129995 GCA_027924585.1 Larix kaempferi | reverse complement strand
CTCACAGCTCACACCAAAAGAAGCAAGCCCAAGAAGGAGCACTCTCATTACAAGAGAGCCTCTCACAACCATCAAAAGAATAAGAAGGATCTGAGATGCTTCACATGTAATGAGAAGGGACACTTTGCTACATATTGTCCCAAGAACAAAAGGGACAACAACACCAACAGTTTCAACAACAAGAAGAAGAATAACAAAAGGAGATATCATGCTCATTCTGCTGAGGATGATGAACCTCCCAAGAAGAAGGCTAGATCAGAAAGCGATGACTCATCAAGCGAAGATGAATATGTTCTAATTTCTACTCTCACAGGTACTATCTCTCATGGTTTTAATGATTGGATTATTGATAGTGGGGCTTCCAAACACCTGACCGGGTTTAAAGAATATTTTGTAAACCTATTTAAACATGAGTCACCCCATAAGGTGAAACTTGAGGATGACTACCAATATCCTATCAAAGGAAGTGGTGAAGCTTCCTACAACCTAGACTCTGGGAAGTCATTGAAGATGAAAGAGGTTATATATGTACCTGGGCTCAAGAAGAATCTACTCAACATATCTGCATTGGATGCAAAAGGCATGAGAGTTGCATTTGTGGATGGCCAAGTACTCATGTGGCCAAAGGGTAATCCATAAATGATGCAGTAGTGATTGGATAGCAAGAGGGAGGATTGTACAAATTGAAGGGACAACCTAAACGTGCCATGGTACATGAAGCCATGGAACCAAGTGAACTTTGGCATAGAAGGCTTGCACATGTGCACTATAGAGCACTACCATTTGCAAGCAAAGCTATAGAGGGTCTTCCTGAAATCAAGACAAAGCATGAAGGTGTTTGCAAAGGATGTGCAAAAGGAAAGAACATTAAGAAGGCATTTCCAAGTAGTGAAAGCATAGCTAAAGGAATCTTGGAAATTATGCACTCCAATGTATGTGGTCCAATGTCATCCAGTTCTCTGAGTGGGTATGTATACTATGTCACTTTCATTGATTATTTCTCTAGGAAGACTTGGGTTTACTTCTTGAAGAATAAAGATGAAGTGTTTGATAAGTCCAAGGAATTCAAAGCCTTGATGGAAAATCAAACTGATAAGAAGATCAAGAAATTTAGATCCGATAATGGCAAAGAATTCACTTTAGGGGATTTCAAGAAGTTATGCAGTGATTTAGGGATTAAGAGGGAGTCGACTACTCCCTACAATCCACAATAGAATGGAGTTGTCGAAAGGAAAAATAGAAAAATGATGGAAGTAGCACGGGAAATGCTGCATGACCAGGATCTACCTATGCATCTATGGGTAGAAGCAGTTAGGACAGCTGTATATGTGCAGAATAGAACACCTCACAAGATATTGGAAAACAAGACACTAGAAGAGGTATTCTCTGGTAAGAAACCTGAAGTCAGCCATCTCAAAATATTTGGTTGCCCAGTATACACTTATGTTCCAAAGGAAAAGAGGACAAAGCTAGATCCTTCAAGAAAGAAGGGCATCTTTGTGGGGTATAGTGAATGCTCAAAGGCTTACATAATATACTTTCCAGGGTTGAAGAAGATTGATGTTAGTAGGGATGTTACATTTTATGAAGACTCAGCTTTCATCAAGTCAAGGAAGGCACCTGTTGAAGATCATGAAGAACCAAAGGAAACCAGATTTCAAGACACCACCATGAATGAAGCAATTCCAGAAGAAAATCGTGAAGTTGAAGATCCACAAATACCTGTAGATCCACCCCATGAGAAGAACTCTCACAAGAGTAAACTTGCATGGCCTTGGGGATGATGCACTTTTTTCTAGGCATGGAGGTGTGGCAGAGTGCAGATGGAATATTCCTTGGACAAGGGAAGTATGTAGTAGAGATCCTAAAGAGGTTCAATATGATGGACTACAAGGCCATGGCCACACCTATGGCATCGAACCTGAAGCTTTTGTGTGATGTTTCATCTAATCTAGTTGATGTCACTGTGTATCATCAGATGATTGGGTCCTTGATGTACTTGACGAACACAAGACTAGATATTTGCTTTGTGGTGAACACATTGAGCCAGTTTCTGATGCATCCTAGAGGTGTTCACTTGGTTGTTGTAAAGCATATTCTGAGGTACCTAAAGGGTACAATTGATTGTGGGTTCAAGTATAATGCGAATCAAAAGTTTAACCTGCAGGGTTATGTTGATTTAGACTCGGCAGGCAGTGCTGCAAATAGGAAGAGCACTTCAAGGTGCTTCTTCAGTATGGGATCAGGTGTGATCTATTGGTTTAGCAGGAAGCAATCCTGCGTAGCACTGAGTACAGCCAAAGCAGAGTATGTTGCAGCTTGTTCAGCTAGTTGTGAGACAGTATGGCTAAGGAAGCTACTGTCTGAGTTATTTGATCTCCCATTGGATGCTACTGGTATCTTTTGTGACAACCAGAGTTGTGTGAATCTGTCCGAGAACCCGGTGTTCCACGATAGGTCGAAGCAAATTGAGATCAAATATCACTCTTTCAGGGATATGGTGAAGAGAGGAGCAGTGAAGCTCTTGTATGTTGCGATGGATGAGCACGTTGCGGATGTGTTGATGAAACCACTAGCCAGAGTGAAGTTTGAGTACTTTAGAGAGAGGCTTGGTGTTCTTCAGATTGATGACACTTCAAGGAAGAAGTGATGGACACATTTGTAGGAGCCATTACAAGCGTGGTGAGAGGAGGATCATTCCCATGGCTGTGGATATAAGCGTTGTGTGATGAAGCATCAGGACGATGCTCCAGTTACTGCTCTGTATGCATCATGTTGGATGCCTTTTATGATCAGTTTGATCATGTATATGTATATGCATCATGTTGGATGCTTGTTATGATCAATTGGATCATGTATATGTATATGCATCATGTTGGATGCTTGTTATGATCAGTTGGATCATTTATATGTATATGCATCATGTTGGATGCTTCTGATGATCAATTGGATCATGTATTTGTATTTGTATCAGGTGGATACATTATATGATCAGGTAGATCATGGATGATGATATGTATCAGGTATGCATCAGGTGGATGCATTTTATGATCAGGATGATCATGGTTGATGAGCTTCAGGATGTTCCTTCAGATGATATATATCAGATACGCATCAGTTGGATGCATTGTATGATCAGGATGATCATGGATGATGAGCTTCAGGATGTTGCTCTAGACGATATGCATCAGGATGATGCTATGATGATGATCAGAATGATCATGCGATGATGACAAGCATAAGGATGATGCAGTGATGATGATCAGGATGATCATGTACATCAGGATGATGTATGGTGAGTATCAGGTTGATACTCTATGGTTGTGGATAGGTTGTGTAGACAAGCATATAATATGGCCCTGGGAGGTTTGCAGATACTCTTTTGAGGTTTTTCCTATGGCATATAATATGGCCCTAGGATATCTGGCAAATTCTCTTTCGAGGTTTTGCTTGGGAGGACATGTAATATGGCCCTGGAAGATCCGATAGGTTGGGCTATGTGCTCATAATAAGTCATGGATGATCTTGTGAGGTTTTGTCATATGGCATATAATATGTCCCTGGGAGATCCGATAGGTTGGGTTGTGTGCCCGTAATAAGTCTTGGGATGATCTTGCGAGGTTTTTCCATGATCACATGTAATATGGCCCTAGGAGATCCAATAGGTTGGGCTGTGTGCCCGTAATAAGTCTTGGGATGCTCTTGCGAGGTTTTGTGGTGACCACATGTAATATGTCCCTAGGAGATCCTATAGGTAGAGCTGTGTGCTTGTAATAGCCTGTGATTCTCTTTCTAGGTTTTGTGGTGAGGTCACGTATAATATGTCCCTGGGAGATCCTACAGGTAGAGTTGCATGCTCGTAACATCCTGGGATGCTCTTGCGAGGTTTTGTGATGCACGTAATAAGTCCTAAGGATTCCACAATATGGCCAGTGATGAAGACATGCAGGTGGTGGGCCTACATCTAGTATGAAAAAGGACTGGCTCTGTAGAACTTCCTATGATGAGTAGATTGGAGATTGATTGAGATAGCAGCAGCAGTGACGATGACGATGATGATGATTCGATGACGATGATCTAGTGACGATGATCCAAAGAAGAAGACTTGTGCTAGCATATTTGTGTCAAGAAATACCTTCCTAGTTAAGAGGGAGTGTTGATGTATATGTAACTTCGGAATGTATTTCACCTATGTATATTGTACTCCTATAGAGATGTTATTATTCCTCTATACGGAAGTGTCGTCATTTGTATTGACAAGTGTCGCAAGTGTCGTAACTTGCAGTGATGGGTTATTAGACCACCAAGTGTGGGGTCGGCCCTGATTAGTATAACCATGGGTTATTAGACCGAGTTAGACAAGTCGGCCCTGCTAGGTTATTAGGAAAGTCAGGTCATGTATAAATAGAGTGCGGGAGGCACTCTATTTGATCATCTCATTATTCACTTCTACACTACTCAAAAAGGGGCACACTAGTGGAGGAGGAGGTTCAGCTGCTAGGAGGACTATCTCTGTGTACTTTGGTCATATCATTGCTCTTTCTATCTCTGAGGAAGTTGTGGGGTTTTTCACCTTTATGGTTTTCCCCAGTGAAACTCTGTGTGTCTATTGTCTCATGTGATTGCTTGGTGTGATTGATGCATTGTTATACTTGATATGTTATAGATGTTATTCTCTCAGTAAAGATCCTAGAGTATGTTGAATTAATGCTAAAAAATTAACAATAGATGCTAAGAAATATTTTACAGATATTAAGAAAGCTCTCATAGAATCCCCTGTTCTAATTAGTCCATATTTCTCAAAAGAATTTATCATATTTTCTTTTGCATCACAACATACCATAGTTGGAGTTTTATTGCAGAAAAATCAGGATAATATAGAGCAACCAATCGCTTTTTTCAACAAAATTTTGAGAGATGCAGAGCTGAAGTACAATATAATGGAGAAACAAGCCTATGCATTGATAAAATATTTGAAATATTTCAGTGTTTACATTTTGCATTCTCACAGTATTACATATGTTCCATCTACAGTTGTTAAAGACATTCTTACTCAACTTGATCCTGAAGGAAAAAGAGCCAAATGGATTGCAATCTTGTTGGAATATGACTTGGACATCAGACATACAAAATTGATCAAACGAAAGGGCCTGGAAAATTTGATGACGGAGACAAATTATGATTCTTTAGATATAAACTTTATTTCTGATCTCTTAGTCAAGACAGTCCTAGAATTTCCATTGGTTAAATATTTCTCTTTGTCTCCTTGGTACAATGATATTGTATATGTGTTACAAAATTTACAAGCACCCCCAAATTTGGAAAAAACTAGATCAAGGTCAGTAAAATTGAAAGCAACAAAATTTTGCATACTAAATGAATATTTATATTGGAAGGATTTAGGAGGGATTTTGTTGAACTGCTTGTTAGAAAATGAAGCACAGCATGTCATGAAGGAGTTTCACAAAGGAGTGTGTGGAGGACATCATTTTTGGAAAGATATAGTGACCAAAATTTTCAGAGCAAGATTCTATTGGCCCACTATTTATTCAGATGTGTATAAGGATACTTCAAAATGTCATGAATGTTAAATTTTTGACGGAAAAAGGGAGCTTTTACCTTTACCTTTGAAAGCAATTTCATTTGGAGCACCTTTTCAATAGTGGGGGTTGGATTTCATTGGAGAAATCAATCCGAATTCTTCAGGACAACATAATCGGATTTTGATTGCAACAAATTATTTTACTAAGTGGATTGAAGCTATCCCAACCAGAAATGCTACAGAGACAGTAATAATTATTTTTCTGGAATAAAATATTCTTTCAAGGTTTGGGTGTCCGAAGAATAATAACATATAATGCATAAGATTTCATATCAAAGAATATGATTAGTTTATGTCATAATTACCATATTCATCTGAATCATTCAACCGCATATTATCCCCAAGGTAATGGATTGGCAGAATATTCAAATAATAGTTTGGTGAGAATCATAAAAAAGTTGTTGTAGGAAAACAAGAAAGCTTGGCATACCAAACTCAAATATGCATTGTGGGGAGACAAGATTAGCACAAAGAGGGCTATTGGTATAGCACCTTTCCAATTGGTTTATGGGACGAAAGTAATTTTCCCTATTTCATTAGGTCTTCCAGTTATGTTGTTATTACAAGAAGTTGTAGAAGAACCAAACCACATGCAAAGAAGAATAAATCAGATGATAGAGCTACATGAAATGAGAGAAAGGGCTTATAATAAAACTCAAATACATCATGAGAAAATGAATAAGACTTTTGACAGGAAAATAAAACAAAGAAACTTTCAGATTGATGATTTGGTCTTAAAGTGGGATTCTATAACTGAGGAAAAAATGGAAATTTTGAACATTTATGGAAAAGCCCATACATACTTTATGCTTTCCAAGGAGATAATTCTTTTGTTTTTCAAGATCAGAATGAAGAGTTTATTGCAAGAGGCCCAGTGAATGGGAGGTATATCAAACACTATCTTTCTTAAAATAAGTAGAAGAAAAATAATTTTTTGTACATAAATTGTAAATATATCATATTACTTTAAAAACAAAAAATGTCACCGAGCAAAGCATTGTACAGTTTGGTTTTCAGAAGCATGTGTTGTTTCGGTTTGGATTGCTAGTTTAGTTTTAGTTGGATAATTTACAGATCATAGAGTACAAAGCAGGTTTCAGTTCAAAATTGGGGATAGCCCAAATGGTCAAGAAAGTGGTCTATGGGTTCTTTGCTACCTCACAGGGAGGATAACATCCCCAGTTGGAGCCAGTTGTTGGCACAGTGTTTCTAAAAATTTAAATGAGAAAAACATAATAAAAAAATGTATTAATTTTTCCTAAGATTGGTAATAAAGGCGCCAAGTCCTAAATAAATGACCCACATGACCATTGGATAGAGTCAGAAAGGGTTTAAAAAATAATAGAGCGGTTTTGAGAATCATATAAAGAGATCAATGGTCAAGATCATAGAAGAAGAAAAAACGGTGTGCTGGAGTTTTGCCAGAGAAGAAACAAGATGTATAATGCTACAATTGGTTTCCAAAGTGATCATGGAAAATGTGTTAAAGGAAAGATGAGATTAATGGTTAGGATCAAGGTGAAATATGATCTGAAGACAGAGATAGCTTTCCAAAAGTATCCATAGGACTAAAGCTAAAAGGCAGAGATAATCTGACTGCCCAAATCCTATCATCAGAGATCAATGGAGGAAATAAAGTTTTGTCGAGGAAAGAGCATGGAGGATAGTAGGATGAGACCCCATCGAAAAAATAAAGTAAAGAGTTAAAAAGGGAACAAGTCTTGTTTTTTAATGAATGGTGATAAACAAATCGACGGTCTACAATTATTTTGCAGCGCTAAGTTGCACAAACAAAAGAAGGAATAAGCGGTTGCGAAAAGATAAAATTCCCACCACATGTCGTGTCCTCATCATTTCGGAAGGTGAGGAGGTGGTAAGGAAAAGCACCTCTCAGCCTTGCGAAAACCTCCTCCGAAGGTGTAACATCAATGGTAATATCACAGCGAGATAAGATCTGACGGCATAGGTTGTCTTCTGGAATATAAAAGGAAGTGATGAAAAAGGGATGGATGATTTGACGGTCTAGATCATGCTAAGGGAGATCGATGGATGAAATGTGTTTCCGTTGGGAAAGGAGCAGGGAAGACAACCGAGTCTCCGTCAACTGTGTTAAAAGTGGAAAGGGTTAAAAAGTGAGTGTCATGGAGATGCACGCAAAAATGAGAAGGAGAGCAGTTGTGAAATCTGAAACTGCTATCCACTTGTCGATACATGGGAATTTCAAAAATTGAAAGAGTGGTAAGAAAAACTACCCAGATGCCGTGCGAAACCACTTTCGAAGGTTATGAAACGGGGTGAAAGCCACATGAGGGTTGAAATTTTACATTTGACTCATGGACCTGCAGAAAGTTCGAAACATGTGCAGACCAGGAAAGTGATAGCGGATGCCCTATTGCAGACTTGTCAGTGTCAGGTAGGTTCTGGAACCCGCACAACCAATTATATAGCTCATTTATATATTGGAAGGGATGGAAGAAACCTCAAATGTCGAATATGCGAGGATAGATGATGCCCTAGAAGACAGGGACAAAGATATTTTTTACCCTGTGGTTAAATTTTCAATTATAGAGATAAAAGACAGATTGGATAGGTTGTATAAAGAAGGCGCAGATATACACAGAGTTTTTCAATCTTCTTTCATATATTTCTTCCCAGACCAAATTATAGGGTTTCCTGAGTTTTTTTCCTGGTGCGTAATGAATTACTTGCAGACTGAGAAAGTAATCATGAATGCCCCAAAGTACAAAATTGTTTGTCCTATTGAGTCTACCACTGTCACAATCCCATGAACAAGAAATTTTTACCAAAGAGGACGTAGTCAATCATTATCATCATTCTTCCCCAGAAACCAAGCAATTTTTTCTAACTAGTTGCCTAAACCCTGACCTCAAAATCGAAGATACCCCTTACCTATTGGATATGAATTTTTTCAATGATAGTACTCACTTGGTCCTATCTTTAATTGCTCATTTTTTAGGGCTAGATAGCGATACAGTGGTAACAAAATTCCAGTTATGTCTGCTTTTTAGAATAATTTTTGGGATACCAGGAGTAGAGTACAACTAGATACCATGCCTTAAATATGATGAATTCTTGGCTGAAAATGTTAATTCTCAGATGGTGCATTTCCACAGCACCAAAAATTTCAGGTTCTTGTCTTATCGCATGAAGATGTTACTGTTTTCAAGTAAAAAAGATTTACATTTTTCATAGGTATTTTTTTCAAACACATTAGAGGATAATATGTTCAATTACATGAACCATATTCTATCATAGGTGTATAGATTTATTTTTGGAGAAGAATTGCCAAGAGTATTACCAAAAATGAAGAATTTGATGCAGCTGAAACAGGACATGGCAGTAGGAGACTGGTTTTTGTTGAAACAACATATAGTTATCAGATTGTATGGATTCATGAAAGAACCTTACATGTTGCCAGCATTTTTTACCTCAAGTATATTTGCTATGAAATTTATAAGGAAAAAATTAACTTTTGAGAATGATCACTTTTTGGATTTTAAAAAGGCCACTAAAATAAATTTTCCCTTGAAGATAGGCCCTTTCATTGTAAAGAATAAGTATGCCCTTTCATTTGTAGAAAAATAGTTGGACGAGTTAGATTTTCAAAAGGAAACTGTTGTCAATTATGATCCCTACCACATTATTTCTGAAAGGAGAAATCAAAATAAAAGTAAGGCTTTTTACCATCAAGAGGTTGATGGATTATCAAAAATAGCCAATCTCTTACAATATGAATCTAACGAAGAATCCCCAACATGTTCACAGTCAAATCTTGTTGTTCCAGAAATATCTTTAGCAGAAGTAATACCTACCTCAGGCAAGGTGGAGATGGTTAGTAAAAGGATTTTTGAAAACATTATTGGTGCATAAATTGAAGAGAAGGAAAGATAAAAGAGACTTAAAGAAGACCCCCAAAGTGGTTTGGTTGTATTTGTAGATGGAAAAGAGAAGAACAAAGAGAAATATCAAGCACGATAAGTTCAAGTGCTTGATTACAAATTTCAGGAAGCTAAGGAAGTTGGTGACACTAGTAGATTTCAGTCAAGAGAAAAAATGTATGTTAAATATGGACATGATAAGCAAGCGACTTCAGAAAAAACTTATAATTTATTCCCAAAAGTTCGAAGCCTAATGAATTGAGAAGTCACCTTGATGGCTAGTAGGTATCCTAAAGAAAACACTTTGAATTTAGATGTGTCATCTAATGAAAAAGTTACAAAAATGAAATTGAATTTGACAAAAATTAACAGTGCTAGACAAGATTCATCTGCATAGGAAGACTCGGGAAGTTATTTATACAGACTTAATGAAGGCTACTTTGAAGTTTTCAAAGTTTCAAAACATAGTTAATAGGTTGGAAGCTCAACTAAGGCAGGAAAAAACTTAGAATAAATCTCATCAACAACAAATTAAAAGGTTGCAGATAGATCTGATGGAAGATAATGATGGAGCCAAAAAAGGTGAAGCAAGCAAAAAGTTGTTGATGGAAAAATAAATTACTATTCATCTTCTCAAGAAGAAACTCAAGATTCCAACAACATAGTTAATTCAAGCTTCAGAATTTACTGTGTTGGAACAAGAAAGAGAAATCTTATCTCATGACTTGTATGACAGCAAAGAAAAGTTGTTGAAGTTTATAGAAAAATAATTTGAATGGGAAAAATATAGGATAAGTATAAAAATCAAATTGAAGATCTTAAAGGAAAATTGGCAGCCATAACACAAGAACAACAAGGAACTAATCAAACATGAAAAGAACCAAGTACAGATGATCTCATCCAAACTATGTCTCAGTTTAGCTTGAAAGAGGTGGAGATAAAGGAATTAAAAGAAGAGAAACATAGATTAGAAGAAGAAAATCTGAAAAAAGGACAAATAAATAAAAGAATTAGAAGATAAGAATAAATATCTAATTGGTAGAAATCAAAGATTCATAACCCAGGTGACAGGGAAACTCCCAATGCAGGGTGCAAAACATATAATATGGGATTCAATCATAGAAGAAGCTACAAAATTCAGACCCTATTTTAATTTCATGAAGGAAAAACAAAAGGTAGAAGATGAAAGCTTGCAAAGATGTACATCCATGAATGAAGTTTTGAACAGAAAACCAAAAGACATAGCAGAAAACACTATAGATTTCTAAATACTATGACAGAAGACTATCTGAAAGGAATGCTAATAAAAAACAATGTATCAGACATAACTTGGGGAAGGCGAGTGCTTGGGAAACATGCACATATTGAAAATGTTCAAGCTAGAGCTGAACACATGAAAAAATAGGTTGCATACTTCAAGAATAAATTTGAAAAGTTAGTTGAGAAAGGATTACCTTCATTTTGGGAAGAAAATAATGAGTTGATTCCTCAGAGTAATTACAAAGAATTATTATTTAAGGTTAGAATGAATCATGACAAAATTGAATATTTAACTCATGTTTTAACAGGGAAAATATTATTGGAAAAACTTTCAAATGACTTTGAAATTTTAAATAAGTTGGCCATGATTTGTGGAAGGATACCCCCAATCTCCATTGCAGATCACGTAGAAATGAAGGTTTTTGTCAAATAGATGATGAGTTATGAAATAACCACTATATATCAATGGAAGATGGTGGAAACGTATGGAAAGATGAAGTGCAAATTACACTCCTGAAGACCTCTGTCAGCACCTGCCAAAAATAGTTAGTTAAATATTTACTATTTTTAGTTACAAGGAAATTAGGGTTTTCCTCAAGGGGGTTTTTGTATAAAAATACTTTGGACAATATTGTAAGGGTTGGAACCCATGAAGAGATACAATTTGTATTGAAGATTGCTTCATCTTTGATAAATATTACCATGTAGAGTTGAAGCGCATTTTTAGGAGCAAAGATTCTTGTGTTGTTCATGTTATGGTCTATATTTTTCTTCCCCTCTACGTGATTCGTGATTTCCAGTGAAACTCTTTCATTTTGTTATTCTTTCATGCTTTATGGTGAAAGTTTTACTTAATTTAGAATTCATGTGACCATGCTCTCTTTTAATCACACCAAAGAATCCATATTTTTCCTCGAAAATCAATGTTAAATTCATCTGTGGTTGATTCTTAATATTGGTAGATTGTTTCTCTTCCTTCAAATACCACCCGCTTAAAAAAATTGACTATGACATAACAACTACCTTTCCTTTGCCAAAATATTTACCATTGAAATGTTGTTGGTCTTTAAATATTTCAGATGTGACTCCGTGCCCAATAGTTCTTGAGTCTTTCAACCATACACCAGTTTTGAAAACATAATATTTTTCCAATATCTTTAGCCATTTTATATATTTTTGAGAGAGCCCTCTATGAAAATCCTCACAACAGATCTAAGAGATGATGTATGCCTCACAAGAAAGAATTTAGGAATAAGATTAAGAGTGGTCAATGCAGTAAGATTAGCAATAGAATAAAAATACAGTAGAACACGGATAGAAGCAAAAATATTTCACACACCCTAATTCATTAATCACAAATGGACAAATAAATAATACAATGTATGAGGATTCGAAATGCCAAGGTGGAAATTCGAATTAGCCTTCATGGAGTGATCAAAATATCATTGGAGTGTCATCGGAGCACAACTAACAGTCTATCTCATCATCAGTGGAGTCATCAATGCTCAAGTAACTGTCAACCATCAGTCAAACTGATCTAACTGAGTGTGGTAGGTGTAACTGAGTGTAACTGGAACTAACTGAATGAAGGAGGCTTAGTAGAGGGTGCATGAGGAGCTAACTGAAGTCAAAATGAGCAGTCTACTCACACTGGAGGTCCATCGGAGTGGTAAGGTCAGTTAAGAGTGAGTCAAGCCTAAAATCAAGGAGATAACTCAGTTAACTGAAGACAACTAGACTGGTAGGTGAAGAAGGGTGCCTTTGTCAAGTGGATGGATATATGTGGGCACATCACTTGCTAGGAGGGATCAATATGAGTGGAAATAAGCCCCTGAGTGCTGGGAGACTAGGGCCTAGGTGCTGGAGGTATCAACCTGATGATTAGGGAGCATGCAATGCATGCGGAATGCATGTTGCATGCAGGAATGCATGCAAGACTGAAAATGCAAAGGATGAAAATGATGGTAGGACTAGGATGGAGTATAGGAATATCCTAACACCCCCCATTAATGCATCCTGGGCCCTGAAAACTAAGACCAAAGGTCACCTAATACAATGAATAATAATAGTCAATAAACTAAGGAAATGGGGAAAAACCTCATGGGAAAAATACCCCCCCAAAAAATAGACTGTAAGGCACACACAAAAATAAATGCTCCAAAATCAAGAAGGTGTGATGCTTGGTCATATGTCTGGAGGTATCTTCTTCTTAGGAAGAAGTGGATCATGCTCAGAAAGCATGTGCTTGTACTTGCTCTTCAGATCGAATATGATGAGAACAAATCCAAAAGTATGAGGATGATCCTTGAACCTGTGATTCGAATTAGATGAAGTAGGATCAAATCTATGAATGTGTAGATTGTCTTTTGTCTTCTCCTTCGAACCATCATGGGTGAGATTATTCCAAAAAGAACCATCACATGATTGCTTGAAATCCAAATTAGATTTAAGACTTGAAGAATAGTTTCTTGAGATCTCCTTTGAACCAGTAGGGGTGAGATCAAAACCATCATATGCATGAGAAATTATCCCAAGTAGTGATTGCTTAGAATCCAAATTAGGTCCAAGACTTGAATCATGGTTTCTTGATATCTCCTTTGAACGATTAGAGGTGAGATCAAAACCAGTAAATGCATGAGAAATTATCCCAAGCGAATGGCAATGGCCATCATCTTCAATAACCTTCTGAAAGAATGAAATAATGATCATATAGTAGTACATAAGAGCTGCGTGATCAAGGAGAGCGAATGCATTACCTCCAATGGCTGGTTTTACCTCTGAAACATTCAATAGTTCAAGATTCAAACCAACAAACTCTGGTGCAAGAGAGGATTTAGGACCTTCTGCAATTTCTAGAGTGTGAGCAGGCACAAAATTCAAAATAGAAGAAATTTGGAGCATGAGTGTAGAATTTGCAAGTTCTTTTTCTTTGTGGACAACTTCAATATGAGATATGTTTGATACTTGTTCATGATCAATGAGATCATCAAGGAGGGTGAATACATCACTTTTCTTCCTCTCGAAAGGGTTTGGACCAATCCCTTCATTCTGCTTGCCAAATCTTTCATCTCGGTGGGCCCATATCTCTTTTGGAGATTCAACATTAATGTATTGGTGTACCATGCATGGAGGCATAGCAAACATCATGGTTGCATGGACATGGTCACCTTTATTTAACCAATCAATCTCTTCTTCAGAGGATTCGAACTCTTTCAAAACAATAATCAAAGAGACCTTTTCTCTTCAAATGTGCTATCATTTTTGGTTTCCATTCATCATAGTTGAATGGAGAAAGAGGAGGGATTTCTTCTGAATACATGGAAGCTGTAGAAGACCTGCAAAAACAATAGAAAAGTTTACAACTGCTACTGCTGCAAAAAATGTAGAAACTGCTGCACTTGAAATCTTGATAATAACCTACAAAAAACTCTTAGGAATGGAGATAAACAATACTCTCAACATGCTTTGATACCATGTGAAAATCCTCACATCAGATCTATAATATGATGTATTCCTCACAAGAAATAATTTAGGAATAAGATTAAGAGTGGTCAATGTAGTAAGATGAGCAACAGAATAATAATACAGTAGAACTCGGATAGAAGAAAAAATACTTCACACACCCTAATTCATTAATCACAAATGGACAAATAAAAAATACAATGCATGGGGATTCAAAATTCCAAGGTGGCAATTCGAATTATCCTTCATGGAGTGATCAAAAGATCACTAGATCATCATCAGAGCACAACTAGCAGTCTATCTCATCATCAGTAAAGTCATCAATGCTCAAGTAACTGTCAACCATTAGTCAAACTAAGTCTAACTGAGTGTGGTAGTTGTAACTGAGTGTAACTGGAACTAACTAAATGAAGGAGGCTCAGTGGAGGGCGCATGAGGAGCTAACTGAAGTTAAAATGAGCATTCTAGTCACACTGGAGGTCCATCGGAGTGGTAAGGTCAGTTAAGAGTGAGCCAAGCCTAAAATCAAGAAGATAAGTCATTTAACTGAAGACAACTGGACTTGTAGGTGAAGAAGGGCGCCTTTGTCAAGCGGATGATGAGATGTGGGTGCATTACTGGCTAGGAGGGATCAATTTGAGTGGAAATAAGCTCCCGAGTGCTGGGAGACTAGGGACTAGGTGTTGGAGGTATCAACCTGGTGACTGGGAAGCATGTAGATGCATGCAATGCATGCAGGAATGCATGCAAGACTGAAAATGAAAAGGATGAAAATGTTGGTAGGACTAGGATGGAGTATAGGAATATCCTAACGCCCTCTCTGGTAGGAAAAAAGGCTAATTTTCCTCGTAAAGACTAGTTTGAAAGAGTTACCTAACAATTATCCTTCTACAACCAAAGGATAAATTCTGAGTGCTAACACCCCTAACCTCTATTATGTCTCTGTATATATCTCTCATTATACCCCTAACCATCAATATCTCTCCTTACATATCTCTATCTATGAAACCCTAACCCCCAATATCTCTCTCTCTCTTTGAACCCCTTCTCTCACTATCTCTCACTATACATATATATATATATGTGTGTGTGTGTGTGTGTGTGTGTATGTATAATATATTAACACCTAACACCTAGTTTCTCTCAATATCTCTCTCTCTAAAACCATAACCCCTAATATCTATATTTCCATCTTTCTCTCTTTCTCTCTCTCTCTCTCTTTAAACCCCTAACCCCCAATTTTTCTCTCCCTAAGCCCATAAACCTAATTCTCTATGTGTCTCTCTCTCACTCTCAACCTATAACCTCCAATATCTATCTCACAAAAACACTCTCTCTCCCTCTATACCCCTATCCCCCAATCAAACTCTCTCCCTCTAAACTTCTAACCTCCAATCTCTCTCTCTCTCTCTCTCTCTCTCTCTCTCTCTCTCACACACACACACACACACACACACACAATATCTATCTCTCTTTCTCTAAATCCCTAACCCCCCGTCACTCTCTTCTTATCCCTCTCTCTTTCCCTGGCTCTCTTTAAACCCCTAACCCCCAATACCTATATATCTCTCTCTCTAAACCCCTAACCTCCCCTCCCTATCTATATATCTCTCTCTCTAATCCCCTAACCACCAATATCTCTCCTTCTATATCTCTAAATTTAAACCACTAACCCCCAATATCTCTCTTTTTAAACCGATAACCTCTAACCTCTCTCTCTAAACCCATAACCACAAATATTTCTCTCTCTTTAAACCCATAACCACAAATATTTCTCTCTCTCTGAACACCAAAACCACAATATCTCTCTCTCTATAAAAACCATAACCCTCAATCTCTCTCTCTATATCTATCTATCTAAACCCTTAACAAAAAATATATATATCTCTCTCTAAAACACTAAACTCCCAATCTCTCTCTCTCTCTCCATCTATCTATATAAACCTCTAACTCGTAACCCTTTACCACAGATCTCTCTCTCTCTAAAATCGTAACCTAGAATCTCTCTCTCTTCCTCTCTCTCTATATATCTATCTTTATTAACTCCCAATCTCTCTCTCTCTCTCTCTCTCTTAACCTCTAACACCCTGTTAACATCCCTATCAATATCCTTGACAAGGAAAGGGAACCCCCCTACAAGAACCCCAAGTATTCCCATCAACCTCCTACGCCACAAAAAAGTTAGAAAACTGAAAAATGGCTAAGGGTCAAGCAAATCCGAGCCAAACGATTGAGCTGCATTGAGAAAAAAGGGGAAAAATAAGGCAGTGGAACCCTTCCACAATATACAGAGGTTGAACGGCCAGGATTAATCAATAGCCAAAACAGTCGTAGAATTCCATATCCGACAGCCCAAAACAATTGCGGAAGACCCATTTGATCGACTGATTTTCTGCTTCCAAAGAGAAAATGGACGGTCAAGATTGAAGAACAGGGCTAGATCAATGTCTGGGAGAAGATCCGTAGCACACCCGATCAAGAGATTTTATACTTTTCCACTTTCCCCCAGGTCTGACTTTCTGACTTTCTACACCCGCTTTGGAGATTGCAGAAGCCAGAACAGTATTTTTCAAGAGTGCAAAGTTGGGTTTCCAATTTCTGCAACCCGCATTGCCGAATCTGGATTGCGGAGGCATAATTTCTTCGCTGGTGCAGATGTGGGTTTCTGATTTTCGCAACCCGCAATGCGGAATGCGGATTGCAGAGGCATAATTTTCCAGGGGCGCAAATTTAGGTTTTCGATATCTACAACCCAGATTGCAGAATGCATATTGCGAAGGTGATTTTCATGAATTTGTGCAATGGATTTCCGATTTCCGCAACCCGCATTGTGGAATGCAGATTGTGGAAGTGACATTTTTAAAGAGGCATAAAGGAGACTTTCCGATTTCCGAAACCCACATTGTGGAATGAGGATTGTGGAAGTATTTTTTGGAAAGGTCCTCTCAATCTTTTCGAGTTCCAAAACCCTAATTTTGGATTGCAGATTGCGGATCAAAGAATGTTTAGCAGAAACAGGGAAAATTTTTCCTATGGAAAATTAAGAATTTCACAGGGAAATGGCACATTTGGGAGCCGATTTGGGATCCAAGGAGAAGCATATCATGGTTCCCTGTCCATATCAACTTAAAACAGACCACTGAATCCGAAGGGAGAATAAGTGGTTTCCAAGGCCCAAATGCACAGTGACAACGCATAGAGTTTCCCACATGCGCGTCTAATAGACTCAGAGGAAATTGGTTCGAGAAGTTTGGTTTGAACGGCCTCATCATTTCTAGTTCTAGACTGTTATCAGTTAGTTAGAATTTGTTTGATGTTTTGTAAGCCTATAAAGGCATATTTTGAATTATACTAAAGGGTTGGATGTTTTCTGGATTCTAAGAGATTAAGAGCTCTACATATGTATCAAACTTAGTCTTTCAATTCATGAGAAGACTCGATTCTGGAGAAAAGATTCATGTGATAATTGTTTTGATGTCTGTTACTTCTTGTGCATGTGTTCTTCATTTGTATTTCCATTGATTTTTTGCTTTTGCAGTATCTATATCAAGACTACATGGTCTAAAATTCATATTTTATTCTTTATATGCATATGACTAGGTATTCCACCCTTTCCTCTTAAAGCTGGAGGTTAGAATTCATTTTCAAATGCTCTAGCTCTGTGATGGAATTTGTTTCCTTTTTTTCCTTCATCCGGTGATATATTTGACTTGAAAAAACCTCATCTACCTTGCCTCTGCTTCTTAAATTTTTGTCTAAATCAGTCATTTGTGACTATAAATCCATTGAAGTTTGAGTCCACGCCTAATTGTGCTCTTGTCCTTAACCCCAACCAGCTAAAAAAACACCCTACAAATCATTTCCTGAAGGTCTAGCCACCACTTTTATACATAACTAGCCCATGCAAATGATATCCTAAGTGCTGAGTGAATTGTGAAAGAGAAAGCCCTCTTTGTGGTTGGAAAGGCTAGTTTCCATCCACCAAAGCTTGGTTTGAAACAATTACCTCATGATCCCTTCTCCTGCAACCCAAGATAATCTTGAGTGATAAAATTGTGGCAACCATACTGGGGATTTTGAAAGACTTCTTTCCCAGAACAAGAATTTCAAAGCGTCAAATCAGATCTCTGAGGGAAAACAGAGGATCAAAAATTTCCAAGTTGTAACATTTTCCCTAGCAACTCCAACTTTTAGATTGGTGAATCTCTTGGAAGAAATATGGCTTTTAGAAGGATACCTACCAGAATTCGGCCAAATCATGAACTAGTAGAGTTTGTATCATATCCTAATAATATCATCAAGGAAGCAAAGAAAGAACAAACATGTATTTCCCCATTAACTAGGTCTTTTTATTTACCTAAAGAAGAGGCATGGGCTATAGAGATTGTCTCTTTTTATTTAAAATATGAGCAATCCTTATTTAGGTCTAAATCTGAATCAGATCTAAAGAAAACCATGGTTTATCAAAGAAAAATCGAAACACACTGTCTAAGTGCCTTGTGGGAAAATTTACAAACAAAAGAAAAAAATAGTTACCTATTTCTCTTCACTGAAGCTGCTAGAAAAATTTTCCAAGTCTTGACTACTCCTCCTGCTGTTTTAAGGCATACTCTTTTAATACCTAGTGCTACTCCTACTAATTCAAAAATTCCCCCCCACTCCCAGGCTAAACACAAGAGAAATGGATGATAGATTTGCCCCTTTATCCCTCCATGCCAATATCCATGACCTACCTGTGGGATATGCCAAACGTCTCATGATATTTGATGGGCAAGGAAATGGTTCTGCACAACACCATGTGGACAACTTTATTGATTTTATAGATCTGGAAGAGGTGGATGAAGATGATCTCAAGATGAGGCTATTTTCCCAGAGTCTTGCAGGAGAAGTGAAGAATTGGTTCAAATCCCTACAAAATGGAGGAATCGCTACCTATGAGAGATTTGAACAAGATTTCCTGACCAGATGGAAAGATAAACAAAATCCTCTCCAAATTCTCACCCAGTATGAAAACAAAACGAAAACCAATGTTGCGACTATCCAAGAATTTTCAGCTAGATTCATGAGAATGTATAATTCTATCCCTATGGACATCAAGCCTCCTCTGGGAGAAACCAATCTTCATTATGATAATTGATTTGATAGTGACTTTTCTCTCATTTTGAGAGAAAGGAGATCTTCCACCTTATTTAATATGTTAAAAGATGTTGTAGAAATAGAAGCTAATTTGATGGCCTTGGGTAAAATGAAAAATATAACTAAAGCTGAGAAAAAGAGATCTAATGAGGCAATCCAACCTTCTACATCCCAATCCATTGATATCAGGTTTGACCATATTCTGAGGACTATGGAGAGATTGGTGGATAGTATCTCCCTGGATAATAGGACTCCTTCCAGAGAAAACCTAGAGCCTCATGCTCAAAATAAAAATTATAGGATATCTCCTGCCCCACATGCAAGACCAAGAGATCCAAGACATCCTAGAAATGATGAGAATCATCCAATCAGAACACCTTTTGCTGAGAACCTAGTAGTAGGATAAGAAGAAGATGGACCCCCCTGAAGATCAGATCCAACTCTTTGATTAGATCCAACCCCAATTCTATTTGACTAAAGAGGAACATGACCAGTCATCTCTGCAGTTGGATAATAGCCTAGAAGAATCAGAATCTGACCAATACCAAAGAGGCTTCCAAAATTCCATCTATGAATTTTAGAGGAAACATAATTTGAGAAATAGGAAGGTAATAGTAGACCAAGGAAAGGCTACTACTGAGTCATCTACATATTAACAATAGAAAAAAGAAACCCCTAGGAGGGGTGATCCAAAGACTATTTCCTCTGAAAAAGCAACTGAGAAGGGAACATAAGCTCCTAAAAAGGGCCCAGGAGGAAGAGATGAAGGTAATGTGAAAACAATATAGAAGGCTCATTATGCTTTAAGTTTAGAAAATGAAATCTCCAAAATAAAAATCTCAATTCCCTTAAATGAGTTGGTAAAAAACTTAGAGTACAAGGAACATATTCTGAAAATAGTAAATGGAGAAGAAGAAAAGAAGCTTGATACTCTTAATTTGCATGATGATAATCCAACCCTCCTATTTGGACTCCATGTTTAAATTTCCCAAGAAGATGATGTTCCCCCTTTCTATATGAGTCTAAATATACATGATCATATACTGCATAATGCTCTGTTAGATTTTGGAGCCTCACATAACCTCATGCCAAGATCAGTGGCGGAAAGTCTAGGGTTATAAATCGCTATAAATATATGTTCTCCTTCGATTCTATAAGAGTCCAATGTTTAGGGATGATTAAATACATGGTTGTCTCACTAACTCAAATACCTCAAAAGAATGTGATAACGGATGTGGTAGTCGCAGATATTCCCCCCAAATTTGGCATGTTATTATCTAGTGTTGGCTGCTTTCTTGGGCAGACCCGGGTTTTAATGAAGCGCAGCAACAAAACCCCTTGGCGCACTGGCCCTCTCGGCAACGAGCTGCGCGGCAGCTCGAGGTCTCACCCGAAGTGGCTATGGGGGGGTTAAGGAATCAAGTTTCCTTAACCGGGGTGACGCGGAGATAGCTTGTCCTTGAATGGTTCCTGCGAAATCGGCGGTCGGACCTTCCCGCAGACCGCTCGGCGCAGCTGCGCGGGTCCCTTCCTCGGCAGGTCTACTGCGCAGTTTCTCCTTTCCAACGCAGCAGGCAACTATTTCTTGGGTTCACGCGCGAAACACTTCCTCGCCCTTCGCGTCTAGCGCAGTAACGCAGTCTGCTCTCGCCGCAGCGACTGAGCGTTACTACCTCTTTAGTACTTAAGATACTTATAGTTATCAAGGGACCTTTCCAACCCGCTCAAACAGTCACAAAGATAAGACAGAAGTCTTGCATCCACAAATAATGAACTCGGAATAGTTATCATTCACACAAACATTATAACAAGAAGATATAAGTGAAGCTCATCTCCTCGAGGAAAACCACGTCCTCAGGAGTCTTAGATTAACCAGAAAATGATAGAGTTATACAATATGCTGCGCACACAGCTGCAGCCTTAGAACTTACAGGAAACTCCACGCACACAGCTGGGAGCCCTTTTCTCAAGCTTGTCTCCTCTCTATGGAGATTACAAAGGCACAGACGTCGACACAGACTGTCTGGCAACTCAGGGATTAGCTCCTCGGCTATCCAATTTCCTCTCTCTAGTTCTACGCACCAGGTAGAATTTACAGTGAAGGATAATCAACACATGATCTATCCCTTTAGACTGACTCTCTAACAGTCTAGCATCTAACTCTCTAACTCTTCAAAAGGGGAGGAAGAAGAACAAGAAGAAGAAGAAGAAGCAGACCCTTCTACCCATTACAGTGATTCATCTATATAGGTAGCCATGACGGTCACACCTTTACAAAACTGTGGGCCTTTCCCAACAGTGATTCCCAAAAACCCTAACCACGCACATGGCTAGGTGTACTGTAGGCGCCGCTTGCAGTCACGTCGCCGCTTCCTGCAGGCTCCATGAATTCCGGCGCAGATTGTGGGTATGGGCGATCGTCCTTCGCCTTCAATGCTCTGGTCCGTTGCTCCTCCTTGATCCGAGCAACCATAACTTCTGTACTAAGCCTTTAAATGAGGGTAGCTAAGCCTTCTACTCCATCACCTTATTTATTATGGTAGCTGAGCCACCTTCATTCTTCGATGACGTGCGCGCGAGCTCCGCAATTTCCGGTCCGTGCTCTGTGCTGAGATCATCCATCTGGCACCGTACTGCGCACCGTCTCCTTCTTACCCAAAACTTAGTGCTTGTCCCAAAATTAGCACTTTCCTTTCATACTCGTGCTTTTTTCCCAAAATTCGCAGCTTTTACTATAGCTGCGACCTTGGCCCCAACAGGCCCCCAACACTCACTTGTGGCTCGCCCTCGAGCCACTCGCACTAGCGCGTGGTCTTTGAATTTGCGCATCTGCGTTTGCTTGAGTCTCCGCGAATGTTTTCTGCCATTTCACAATAGCGGAGTCCAATTCCTCAATACACTGATCGGCTGTTTGTACTGTTTCTGCGGTCGTTTCTTCTTTAGTGAGTGTATCAATGATCTCTTGAGACTCGGCAATTTCTTTGATTTTTGTCTCAATCTGGCCAACAATTTCAGCATACTCATCCATGAATGGCTGAATGCTGTTGGTGAGCTTCTCATCTTCAGTTCTGAGCTTGTGCAGTTGCTGCTGCATTTTGCGCACTTCGCCCATTTTCTTCATCTTTGGCAAGCCTGTTAAGGACTTGGCTTCTTCATTCAGAACAGTGAGGGACTGTTCTGCAGCTTGCACCTGTTGTGATAGTCCTACTTTAAAAGGGAGGTTCACAAGCTCTGTCCAAGCTTCCATAGCCTGGTTCATCAGGTTCTTGGCTTCCTGTACTCGACCTTTCATTCGTGTGGAAGCTCTGCTCAATGCTTCAAACTGTACCTGCGCATCATCTGTAAGATGCGCAGCAACGCGAGCTTCTAGCTCAGCGATCTGGGTTTTATGGCCTTCTGCCATAGCAGCTATTTCTTGCTCCAGGGTTTTCGCCCTTTCGCCAATAATTTGCACTTTTGCAACCAGAGGGAGGTCTGGTTGAATCTCGCAAGCCGGCAGTTCCTGAGCAATCTCTTCTATTGCGTTTCTGATGCCGGTGTCTTGCGCCTCATAGAGTGCAAGCTTCGCAGAGATGTTTTTATGACTTTCCTTCAGCTCTATCTCCTGCGATTGCAGTCGTTGGTTTGCCTGGAAAGTAGAGAGCTCTCTAGCTCTCAATTCAAGAGAAACTTTCTCCTGTACTAGCTGTAGAGTTTCTATAGGAATCATAGACAAATTAATTTCCACAGGTCCAAATGTGCTTACCTGCAGTTCAGCTAGGGGATCTGGAAGTGTCATGCTGGTAGGCGGAATATGCACGACAGTGTGCCTTTCTGTGAGTTCTTCAACTCGCTCGGCAGTTGGGATTTCTTGTGGCGCCTGCGAAGTGGATGCTGGCGCATGGGTCTGCGCAATCCTTCCTGCGAGACCTTTGAGTTCTACAAATTGTAAGTCTAGAGCACCTCGGATGTGAGCATGCATGTTCCTCATCTCACGAAATTGCTCCTTCAAGTATTTGTCGACCTCCGAGGGAATGGCCTCAGTGGGATGCGACACTTTCTGCTTCTTTGTGGCTGGTTCTGTTGAGCCTTCATCGCTTCTTTGCTCAGGGGCTTCCTTGCCCTTATCTTTTTCTTGCGCAGCGGCGTGTGGCATCGCAGGTGCGATGTCAGCTGCTGCTCTCCATTCGTCTGACCAAGACTTAATGGTTTCTTCGACATCTTCTGTGGTCATCCTGTAAAGACCTAGCGCCCAATCACCTGGAATGTCGCAAGGCCGAAGGTAGAGTTGATGGATGTCGGCAGTAAAAGCCAACTTCCCTTCATACAATGTGGCTGTCTCCGCGCTCAGCCTTGGCATATCTTGTATGGTATCGCGGAGGAGATAGTAATACTCACAAAAAACAGCGCGATTCATCTTGCGCTTCGCGGGATTAGGGGAATCCCAGAGGTTGATGTAGCGCATGCCGGCAACCTCTCCTGCGCGGCGTGGACGGAACTGAGTATTCGGGGGCTCCTTCCACCCGACGAGAGCACATAGAATTAAAAGCCATGAAAAATGGAATGATTGGCCTGCATTGTCCTGCACATTCAGGCAATCAGCCAAAAAAGAATTCAGCAGGAAGAGAGACCAGTTGTACTGTTCTCCCTCCGCAGCTGCGATAGCGAGCTCTACGACAGCTCCAGTAACTTCTTTTGGTCGGCACTTGGTGAGAAGTCTACCTGCAAGCAGACTTCCTGTGAAGCGAAGTGCCTCATCTTCAACTGTGGTGAGGTCATAAGCCCGACCTCCTCTTGTCAAGTTATATTTCTGGACCAGCTTTGCGGCTAATTTTCGGTCCTTCTCTTTTCCCGCAAAATGGATATTGGGATCCTTACCAACCTTAGATAGGCCGGTGATACGGTGTATCAAATCAACATTTAGATCAATTGGCCTCCCGAGCCAAAGGTAACCTCCATGAACGCAGGATAGCAGTGTTTTAACGACTGCGTTCACTTCGTTGCTACGCCCAAAGTGCGGTAGCTTCAACAGATTCAAGAGTCCAGGGCGCTCAAGATTTGCTGCAAATCCCTTCGGGATAAACTCATCAACATTTCTGGTGGGATTATGGACGATATCCAAATATCGGTCCAACTGAAACTGAGGATATGTCTTATAGTCTCCAGGGTTAAAATCAGAGAATTTAACCAGTGGAATGTTTCCCAATAGTTGGCCTTCTACCCGCACACTAGCCGGTAGTGGCGGTAGCGGAATTGGATACTTTGCATTCTTCGGAATCTGGACATCCGGCGCATCGTCTGGACGCAGCGGAAGGTAGTTCACCATAGACGCGAGCGGTTCTGGAACAGGTTCCTCCGGCTGCTGCTGAGATGCTCTTGTGCCTGGAGATGTTCTGGGATCAGTAGCACCAGGGTGTACGTAGGTCGAATGCGTCACCGGAGTGGCCATGCCGAAATCTAAGCCTCGGCGTAGAAATTGACGAACAACTTCTTCAGTCGATAAATTCTCCGTTGTGAACCAATGTAAATAACAACACTCTGGACAGCAAATAGCGGAACTGCGTAGGGTATAGACTCTGAAAACAAGGGAAAATAGTCTGCACACTCGGCTCTGAAAACAATAATGCAGATCTTCAAACAGAACTTATGCAACTCGAGACAGTAACCCGAAATTGATACAAGTGTGGGGTATTTGTAGCCAGCGGGGTTAGTAGATGCGACCAAGTGGGGTAGCGTAGCTGTAGGCGGCTACAGATGAGTTGACAACACGCTATCCTCCTTGCCGTAGCGGTGCATTTAGTGTGATTGACGGGTTCTGACAGCCTTCCGGGAGAAGCTAATGCTTTCGGCGCCTGAATTAAATGCAAATCTTTCGGAGATTAAGCCGAATCCGTCGGAACGGCTGGACTTAAATAGCGGCCTTATCCTTCATTTATTCAAACGCGGCTACATAACTGCTTGAATTCAAAATTTCCGGCGGGTCATTTCAACTTAGGAAACTGTGCCTCTATGGGTCCACAACAAAACTCTTTTCAGCGGCAAATTATCAGAGGGAACTCCGCAAGAGCAATAGTTCAACGGTTCAAAAACAAAACTTCGCCAGAGCGCACCGATAAGCTCTCTTCAAGCAATTTTTATTCAGGATGCGCGGATATTTCAAGGAACTGCGCAGGAAGCTGGAAACTGAGGGTGTGTCGCAGCTTCCGTGTAGACTAAATGCGATGTCTCTTTCAACTACACTGGGCATCTGCATTCCTGAGTAATATATTATGTCAACAGGGCGGAGTGGCCGTCGCAATAAAGCTTAAGCCGACTCCCGTTTATCATTGTAGGTAGTAGTTCTCCATTCAGCTTCGCAAGCTGAACTGCGCCTCCGTCTGTTATTTTTATTACCTGAAAAGGACCTAACCAATGCACACGAAACTTGCCTGGAAACTTGATGAATTTACTATCATAAAGGAGTACCAGGTCTCCTTCTTCAAAGTGCTTATGCTTAATGTGCCTGTCATGCCAAGCTTTCTGTCTTGCCTTCTGTACCTGTTGATGAAATCCGGCCATAAGTCTGTCTTCTTCTAAAGAAAGCAGTTGCGAAAGTCTTTCATTCATAGTGTCAGGATCTGCCATTTCTGTAATTTGCGCAATTCGGAGACTGGGAACAATGTATTCCATGGGCATAACTGCTTCTTGTCCATACACCAAGCTGAAAGGTGTGTGACCTGTTAATTTCTTGCAAGTGGTTCTGTAAGCCCATAATACAGCTGTGACTCTAAGGTCCCAATCATCTCTTTGTTGATTACAGATCTTCGTCAGGGCATTCTCAAGGATCTTATTGAATGCTTCCACCGTACCATTAGCTTGAGGATGGTAGGGTGTACTCTTATGGTGATTAATTTGAAATTCTTCAGTAAGGGCCTCTATAGTCTCATTGAGGAAATGTGTTCCTTGATCACTCATGAGGATCACTGGGCATCCAAACCTAGTGATAATGTTCTCAAAAATGAACTGCGCAGCAGTAGCAGCGTCGCAGTTCTTAACTGGCTTCGCCTCAGCCCATCGGGTGAGGTACTCAGTAGCTGTAATGATATATCTTGCGCCAGTTCTTTTTCCTGGTGGGTTAATAGGTCCTACAAAGTCAATGGCCCATTTATCAAAAGCACGCAGTGTGATCTGGGGTCTTAGCGG
This sequence comes from Larix kaempferi, assembly GCA_027924585.1. Classification (NCBI taxonomy): domain Eukaryota; kingdom Viridiplantae; phylum Streptophyta; class Pinopsida; order Pinales; family Pinaceae; genus Larix; species Larix kaempferi. The sequence continues at coordinate 12,103,475 of BSBM01000762.1, read as the reverse complement.
CATTTCATCTCTCCTTGAGGGTTTCCCTGTGCGCTGGCACACATCGCAACATTTACAGAATTCCTTAGTATCCTTGTGCAATGTCGGCCACCAAAGTCCTGCGGCTAATATTTTCTGCGCAGTCGGCTTTCCTGCGAAATGGCCTCCTGCGGTACCTGAATGCGCTTCTGCGATGGCAGGAATATCAAGCTCAGGACCTTCAATATTGCGTGTCCCTTCTGATTCTGGGATATTGAGGTTGCGAGGATCGTCGTCCTCATCTTCGGCGGTAAAGTTATAACATTCCAGGGCATGCTCCATCTGAACAGCCCAATCTGGTTGGGAATATTCTGTTACTAGACCTGGTTCAAATACCTTCTTTTTAATACACTTCAGAGCCTGATCAATGCTTGGATGCTCTGATTCAAAGTTGAATGTAAGTTGAAAACTTTCTATCATAAGAGCCCAAGTAAGAGTGCCTTTGCGCAATTCTATTTCAGTATACCAATTCCTTGGAATTGTATCTAATGTGTGGATGAATTGGTGAACCCATTCATCTTCCGGAACATCTGACCATTGCTGGATACATGCTTCGATGTGTGACCTGGGGTCACTCTGTCCTTCATATTTGCGTAGCGCTTCGGCTGTGGTGTCCTGAAATCTGCGCAGTATCAATCTGCGACAGTCTTTCCATGTATGAATATTCTCCTTGTGCGCAATCCACCATCTTGCGGGTGTAGCGCGCAATGCTATATCCAGTGCCTGGATGCGCTGTGGTTCTGGAAGCTTTTGTTCATATTCCTGTATGAATTTAGTTACTTCAATTAAGCCATCAAAAGTTGGGGTATCAACTAATTCTGTACCAATCCATCGAATGGATTTAGTCATCATGGCGCAACGTCTTGCAGAAACCTCATGTAGACGATTCTGCCAATTTTCCAATCCTGAATCTGAATCTGATGTGCACGAGCTATCACATCGCCAGCTGATATGGCCATCTGCTGTGGGGTTGACATAGTCACTGTGGTTAGTGGTCATCTGATACAAGCTTTCCATGTGGCGCGCTTCCTCTTCTGCGCGAATAGGTTCTATATATCTTGGTTCTTGAATAGGATCAAGAGGTGCGATGACCCTGATCTGGTCATCCTCAAAGGTCATCTGTCTTTTCTTCAGGTTAATGACAGCCAAATTATCAAGTGCCCAGTCTATTCCTAACAGCGCTGGGTATGGTCTACTATCATCCATAATTTTGATTACTTCAAAATCTGCAGAGCTTCTTACTCCTTCAATATCAATAGGTACATTGGGTAATCTGCCCAATGGAGAGACTCGTTGCTGATTTGCGAGTCTTAGCTGGATAGGGGATCTTGTAAGCTGAGGGCTTCCCATCTGTTCCCATGTCTGCATAGTGAGAACATTGGCTTCTGAGCCCAAATCTAACATGACTTCGTCCATTTCAAATGCTCCAATCTGCGCTGTGAGCCTCATCTCTTTTCCAGTTCTAATGTGACTCCTAATCTGGTGAACAGCACGCTGTGGTGTGTTCGTCGAAGCAGAGTGTTGGCACCGATCCAACAGGTGTTGGAGTTCTAGAGTTGCTCTTTCATTGCGCAACAATTTTAAACATTGTCGCAGGAATGCATGAACACTTCCTAGTGCATGCTCATCGTCATTATCATCATCAGGCCTTCCAGCTGTAGTGGCCTGTTCTTGTACCAGGTTGTCTTGTCTTAGCACTTGCGATCTACTATTGTTCTGCGGAATCGCGGTAGAACTTGAAGCTCTCGGATCTGAGAAATACTCTTGAGCTTGCTTAAATGCTTCTTTTTGCTTCTGTAGGTTAAGTGGGGCTGGTTTAATGTTAGCGCGGCGCACCCATTGCGTCGCTTGCTTTCCCGTTCCCATCTCTTGCGCACCAGTTGTAGTTCCACTGCGTGTCACTATATTAACTGTAGGGTCTGGTTCTCTTTTTTCGGCTCCAATCAACTGGATATTCTGATTGACCTGTGGTGTCTTTGCTTGCATCTTAGCCTGTAACTGAGGGCATTCTTCGATGATATGGTCAGAAGATTTACAATATCTGCAGAGGGTTGTAGGATTTTGGCAATCCCTAGCAAAATGACCTTGTTCTCCGCAATTATAGCAAGTGATCTGTCCTCTTCCACGACCCAAATTTGTTGTGCGTCCGCGTCCTCTGTAATTTGCTGCTCGGGCGTCCCGAGATTGGTCATAAGGTGGACCTGCTATAGGTCCTTGTGTCTCTGCTTGTACCCTATAAACATCATGCTTTCTTTCTATCATAAGATCATATGCTCTACAATTGTTCTCATCATGACCTACTGATTTACAGAAATTACAATATAGATTCTTTGGAGTTTGTACATATTTCTGAAGTAAGTGGCATTCTTGTGGTCTATGACCTCTAGTTCTGCAGATTTCACACCAAGGCCCTTGTGCCTGTGGTAAAGGATTAGGTGCTCCAGTTGCAATATAGTCTATGAAAACAGGACAATGGTCCTTTGAATGACCTTGGGCTTTACATTTTGTACACCAAATTTCTTCCTTGATCTCCTTGCCTTTCTTAATATCATGCACTTGCAAGGTTAAGTTTGCTAATTGGTTCTGTAGATGCGCAACATCGTTGCTTGTTCCTGCAATTGGCGAAGCTTCTAGTTTCATAGCCATTTCTAGAGCTTGTTCCTGAGTATTGAGATTCTGTTGCATAAGAGGAAGTCTAATGTGTGGAAGCAGTGCAGCAATAAACCATTCTTTATGTTGCTGTGGTGCAAACTCGAAGCTTACTTGATCTATCAAAGCTTTGAACTTCTGGTCAAAGTCCCATACTGATTCTGTAGGTAACTGTTTGATGTCTTTGAGCTCTGTTATACACTGTGATTCTGACTTAGGTTTCTTGAATTCTCTAATCATGGCATTTCTTACCTCAGCAAGCGTCCTATTCTGTGCTGCTGAGTATTTCATGAACCAAGTCAAGGCTCTTTCTCTTAGTGTGGTTGCTAACTGAACCAGTTTAACAGCATCATCATTAATTTGCTTAATTGTCCAAATGGCTTCACATAAGAACCAGTGCTGCTCAGGGTCCTCTATCCCCGTTCCTCTAAAAGTTGGTAGTTTCATGTCATCACCCATCCTTCTTGCACGGGTTTGAGGTGGAGGTACTGTAGCAGTGCCTCCGGGATGGTTAAACAAAGGTGGTACAGAGGTACTAGAAGTAGCGTGTGGGCTACTCGAAGGTGTTACTGTAGGATTATACTGAGCTCCGTCTGGTTTTTGCGGTGTAAAGGGGTAATACGGGATATGAGCACTCCCCTGTCTTTCTATATGGCTTGCTCTAGGGACTTGGCGATTGTCTGGGCTAGACTCAAAAGGATATTGGTCAAGGCCTACTTTATATCGTTTTCCACTACGAGTGCAACCAATAACTTCAGGATCACTATCAGAATCTACGGACATTACTTGACTATGCTATTCATCAGAAGCAATACATAGCTTTCCTTTTTCATACAGAAGCATTTTAATCCATAAGTTCAGAGAATTTAAGAACTTACCTCTGTGTACTTGGAAGAAACTCCTCTCAGCTTCACTGAAACTCTTTCTTGTATCGACTGCAAATTCGGTAATAAAACCTTCCAGTAGACTATTCAACCAAAAGTCTACTGCGCGGGACACAGGATTGTCTATCCGCTTCACAATACTAGCTAGCTCAGGCGTCCACGTGACGGGTCGATCCACATGCAGCGTAGGTCTAGAATCTGCTAACTTGGCTATCCAAGCGTGTAACTCCAATGCAAACGTAACAAAGAAAATTTCGTAAAGGTCAGCATAAATATACTTCTGTAACCAATCTTCTGTTTGAAGCGTAGGGCTTCTATTTTCTTGTTCAGCAAACTCTTTAGCTTTTAAATCAAACCAGTCTCCAATTTCCTTAGTTGTAGGGTTCCAGTAACACATTTGGAACCATTTGTTGGTCACTAGGCAACGGAACCATTTGTTGGCTCCAACAGTATCTCATACGTTGCTGAAAGAACAAGTCTCATTCGCGCGGCAACGGAACCATTTGTTGCACTGTTCTATTTCGCGCGTCGCCAAAATAACAAGTCTCATTCGCGCGGCAACGGAACCATTTGTTGCACTGTTCTATCTCGCGCGTCGCCAAAATAACAAGTCTCATTCGCGCGGCAACGGAACCATTTGTTGGCTGCTTTCTTGGGCAGACCCGGGTTTTAATGAAGCGCAGCAACAAAACCCCTTGGCGCACTGGCCCTCTCGGCAACGAGCTGCGCGGCAGCTCGAGGTCTCACCCGAAGTGGCTATGGGGGGGTTAAGGAATCAAGTTTCCTTAACCGGGGTGACGCGGAGATAGCTTGTCCTTGAATGGTTCCTGCGAAATCGGCGGTCGGACCTTCCCGCAGACCGCTCGGCGCAGCTGCGCGGGTCCCTTCCTCGGCAGGTCTACTGCGCAGTTTCTCCTTTCCAACGCAGCAGGCAACTATTTCTTGGGTTCACGCGCGAAACACTTCCTCGCCCTTCGCGTCTAGCGCAGTAACGCAGTCTGCTCTCGCCGCAGCGACTGAGCGTTACTACCTCTTTAGTACTTAAGATACTTATAGTTATCAAGGGACCTTTCCAACCCGCTCAAACAGTCACAAAGATAAGACAGAAGTCTTGCATCCACAAATAATGAACTCGGAATAGTTATCATTCACACAAACATTATAACAAGAAGATATAAGTGAAGCTCATCTCCTCGAGGAAAACCACGTCCTCAGGAGTCTTAGATTAACCAGAAAATGATAGAGTTATACAATATGCTGCGCACACAGCTGCAGCCTTAGAACTTACAGGAAACTCCACGCACACAGCTGGGAGCCCTTTTCTCAAGCTTGTCTCCTCTCTATGGAGATTACAAAGGCACAGACGTCGACACAGACTGTCTGGCAACTCAGGGATTAGCTCCTCGGCTATCCAATTTCCTCTCTCTAGTTCTACGCACCAGGTAGAATTTACAGTGAAGGATAATCAACACATGATCTATCCCTTTAGACTGACTCTCTAACAGTCTAGCATCTAACTCTCTAACTCTTCAAAAGGGGAGGAAGAAGAACAAGAAGAAGAAGAAGAAGCAGACCCTTCTACCCATTACAGTGATTCATCTATATAGGTAGCCATGACGGTCACACCTTTACAAAACTGTGGGCCTTTCCCAACAGTGATTCCCAAAAACCCTAACCACGCACATGGCTAGGTGTACTGTAGGCGCCGCTTGCAGTCACGTCGCCGCTTCCTGCAGGCTCCATGAATTCCGGCGCAGATTGTGGGTATGGGCGATCGTCCTTCGCCTTCAATGCTCTGGTCCGTTGCTCCTCCTTGATCCGAGCAACCATAACTTCTGTACTAAGCCTTTAAATGAGGGTAGCTAAGCCTTCTACTCCATCACCTTATTTATTATGGTAGCTGAGCCACCTTCATTCTTCGATGACGTGCGCGCGAGCTCCGCAATTTCCGGTCCGTGCTCTGTGCTGAGATCATCCATCTGGCACCGTACTGCGCACCGTCTCCTTCTTACCCAAAACTTAGTGCTTGTCCCAAAATTAGCACTTTCCTTTCATACTCGTGCTTTTTTCCCAAAATTCGCAGCTTTTACTATAGCTGCGACCTTGGCCCCAACATCTAGATCTTGGGCATCAAAATTAAAAGGAAGTCTATAAATGAACATGTCTTATGCTACCATCCCTATTTTTTGGGGAAAAAAAAGACTATACAGGGAGCATAGGCTGTCCTATGTAGTGAGCAGTAAGAGTGAGACTGATAACCATCCCATTTTTGTTGTAGACACTAATATAGGCACCTCAATTTTTTGTTATGATCTTGGTTCAGAAGAGAAAGGTGTGAATATTACTGACCTACCTGAAACAAATGATAAGTCTAGTAATGAGCAAGAGATACAATGCATTGACAGCTCAGCAAGCCTAGAAGAAAGTGGTCAGCAAATGGAGAAAGGAAGTGATGAAAAATAAGAACTAGAAATGGAAACTACAACCACAGTCCAAAGAGAAGAGCACTGGACTATGAGGTTTGACGGAGCTGTGAATAAAAAGGGAGTTGGGGCAGGGGTATGGATCATCCCTTCAGATGAAGGAAGTGAATGCACCAGATTGCATACCTTCAAAATAATGTTTGATTGTTCCAATAATATGGCAGAATATGAAGCCATGTTGTTGGGTTTGAATGCACTCAAATATTTAAGAGCTAAAAAGATCAAAGTTTATGAAGATGTAGAGCTAATAATCCAACGGGTGAATGGTAATTATGAGACTAAAAATCCCAAAATGAGGTCTTATAGAAATGTTGTTTGGGATATGTTTGATAATTTCTTCACAGAGCATGATATTTATTTCATTTCTAGAGAGAAAAACACAATAAAAGACATTTTCGCAAGCTTTGCTAGAGGATTTCAACTCCCTTCCTATCCCACCAAAGCTTACATGATCAATAAAAGGCATAGACCCTCTGTTTCAATACCAAATATTGAAAAATATTTGAAGATGATCAACAAATCAAGAGATTCCTATACATGCCTGAGGAATTTTCCAACACCCAAATTCTTCAAGAGGACCGTTCATGTGATGAATGGGAAACCGAACCACCAGAGCTCCTAACCAATTTGGGAGACAAAGAGATCCTGTAGCTGAAGATAAAATATATACCCAAAGGATTGGTGCCATTGGAAAAATGTTTCGATTAAAATGATGTTGCCAAAGATCACAAGGCTGCTCCAAACCATAGTGAGGTGGAAGACTGTAACATTAGGAATGATGAAGAGCCCAAAATGGTCAGACTATCAAATTCTTTAACCCCACGCACTAAATATGACTATTTGCATCTAATGAGAAAGTTTCCTGATGTTTTTTCATGGTGCTATGAAGACTTGAAAGAATATGAAACTACCATAATCCAACACACCATACTAGTCAAGGCAGGGGAGAAACCATCTAGGTAGAAATTGAGAAGGATGAATCCTATGTTTATCCCACTGATAGAAAAAGAAGTGAAGAGGATTTATGAAGCCCAAATCATAGTCTCATTAAGGTTTTCAAAGTGGGTAGCCAACATAGTTCTAGTGAGGAAGAAGAATGGTGAAATCATATTGTGTATTGACTTTAGAAATCTGAACAAAGTGTCCCTAAAGGACAACTACCCCCTGCCGAAAATGGACCACATTTTAGAGAAGGTTGTATGGGTAGCAAGATTGTCCATGATTGATGTATTTTTAGGGTACAATAAGATTAATGTATATCCAGAAGACCAAGAAAAGAAAACCTTTACCACACCTTGATGGACCTTTATGTATGCAAAAATTCCCTTTCATATGTTGAATGTAGGAGCTACCTTCCAAAGAGATATGGATATATATTTGTGGACATATACTTGGATGAAATCAATGTGTATTAAGTCTGATGCAGAGTATTTGAAACATTTGCATCAAGTGTTTTCCAAGTGCAGAAAATTTGGAATATCCTTGAACCCCCAAGAGTAAAACTTTGGCATGCAAGAAGGAAAGCTGCTAGGTCACATAATATATAAAGATGGGATCCAAATTGACCCATACAAAGTTGAAACAATACATAAAATTGAACTCCCCAGGAGTAAAAATGAGGTTCAATCCTTTCTAGGCACAATGGATTTATTAAGGAGGTTCATCCCCAATTATGTGGAGATAATGAGGTCAATCACAAACATGATTAAGAAGAACACTCATATTAGGTGGACTGCTAAAGCCAAACAAGCCTTTGGAGACATAAAAAGGGCAATTGTTGAAGCACCTATGCTAATCAATCTCGATTTTGACAAAGAATTTCTAATGCTTTCTTTTGCATATGATCATTCCATAGATGGAATGCTTTTATAGAAATATCAGGAAGGAGATTAGCAGCCCATAACCTTCTTTAGTAGAGCTCTTAGAGATGTTGAGGTCAAGTGCAACATCATGGAGAAGCAAGCATATGCCATGGTTAAAAATTTGAAACATTTCATAGTTTATGTTCTACATTCCCATGTGATTTCTTATGTTCCTAATGTTGTAGTAAAGGATATATTGACACAACCTGATCCAGAATCTAGGAGAGTTAAGTGGATAGTTGTGCTTTTGGTATATGAATTGGAGATCAAACCTACAAAGCTTGTCAAAGGACAAGGATTGGCCAGGCTCATGGCTGAATCAAATTGGGATTCACTAAGTGTGAAATTTCTTTCACACATGTTGGAATAAACTTCCCAAGACCCACTGTCACATATATCAAACAATTTCTTGTCTTCTCCTTGGAATTCTAGTGTTATATATGTTTTGCAGAACTTACAAGAACCCCATGAGATGGGTAAAATAAAAACCAGGTCAACCAAGAAGAAGGCTGCAAAGTTTTGCATATTGAATGGATGCCTTTATTGGAAAGACCCTAGAGGTGTTCTACTGAACTATATAGTGGAAGATGAAGCTAAAATGACCTTGACACAATTTCACAAAGGTGTTTGTTGGGGACATCATTATTGGAAGTCCACTGTCAATAAAATTCTCAGGGCGGGATTTTATTGGCCCACCATGTTCAAAGATGCATATAACGAAATATCTACTTGCCATGAATTCCAAATATTTGAAGGGAAGAGGAAGCTCTTATCCTTTCCTTTGAAACCAATATCCATAGAAGCCCCTTTCCAATAGAGGTGGCTTGAATTGATTGGTGAAATTTTCCCCAAATTCTATAGACAACATAGGTGGATATTGACTGCCACTGATGATTTCACTAAATGGATTGAGGAAATACCAACCAGGAAAGACACATACACAGTCATCATCAAATTTCTAGAGGAAAATATCATGTCCAAGTTTGTTTTCCCTATTAAAATAATCATTGACAATGCTCAAGCATTCAAATCCAAGAAAATAGTAAAATTTTGTGACAAATTCCACATAAAATTGGGTCATTCTACTGCTTATTACCCCTAGGGAAATGGGATAGTTGAATCATCCAACAAAAGTCTAGTTACGATCATCAAGAAGCTGCTACAAGAAAGCAAAAGGGCTTGGAACACCAAGCTAACCTTTTCTCTGTGGGATGATAGGATCACTTCCAATAGGTCCATTGGAACTTCACCTTTTAAATTGGTATATAAGACATAGGTGATATTTACTTATTCCCTCAAAGGGACTGCACTGAGGCTGCTATAGGAGAAAGAAGAGGAGACAAAACCTGAGCTAAGGAGGACCAACTAGCTAGTTAAGATATAGGAGGTCAGAGATAGAGTACATGTTGAAGCTATGCTGGCTCAAGAAAGGGTTAAGAATACTTTTGACAGAAAGACCAAGGATGATGATTTCCAAGTGGGAGATCTAGTGTTGAAATGGGATGTTAGAAGAGAGGACAAAGAGCAAAAGATTGATAACCTCTGGCAGGGGCCCTATACAGTCATCACCCACCATGGAAACAACGCCTTATTCTTGTGGGATGGAGATGATGAACCCGTTTGGAAGAGACCCGTTAATGGGAGGTTCTTGAAACACTATCTCCAGTGAAAAACAAGCCAGTTGACCCACCCATAGTGTAAAAATTCATTTTTGTTGAGTTTCAGTTAGCCATTTTTTTGTTTTGTTTGAATAAAGGAAAAAAGAGAAGGGCCACTAGTCTACTATTCTTAATACCTCACAGGAAGGATAACATCTCCAGTTGGAGCCGTTGTTCACACCCCTATCCATTTCCCCTCCAAGGAAGGAAAGGGAATCCCTATACCGGAACCCCAATCATGCCCATCCACCTCCTACGCCACAGAAAAAGTCAAAAAACGCAAAAATGTATAAGACTCAAGCAAATCCGAGCCAAATGATCGAGCTATAGTGAGAAAAAAGGGGAAAAAAAAGGTAGTAAAATCCTTCCTCAATCTATAGAGGTTGAATGGTCAGGATTGATTAATAGCCAAAGCAGTCATAGAAGTCCAGATCCGACTGCCCAAAACAACTGCGGAAGACCCATTTGAACAACTGATTTTTTGCTTCCAAAGAGAAAATGAACAGTCAAGATTGAAGAACAGGGCCAGTTCAATGGCTGGGAGACGATACACAGCACACCCGATCCAGAGATTTTCTGCTTTTCTACATGTCCAAATTTTCAATGTTCCACACCCGCATTGCAGAAGTTAGAATAGTATTTTTCAAGAGCGCAAAGTTGGGTTTTTGATTTCCGCAACCTGCATTGTGGAATGCACATTGTGGAGGCATAATTTATCCGTGGACGCAAATGTGGGTTTCCGATTTCTGCAATCCTCATTGTGGAACGCAGATTATGGAGACATAATTTTTGGGGTATGCAAATTCATGTTTTCGATATCAGCAACCCACATTGCGGAATGCGGATTGCGGAGGTGCTTTTCACAAAGTTGTGCAATGGATTTTCGATTTTTGTAGCCTGCATTGTGGAATGCAGATTGCAAAGGTGATTTTCAAAAAGTTGTGCAATGGTTTTCCGATTTATGCAATCTGAATTGTGGAATGCAGATTATAGAAGTCACATTTTCCCAGAGGCGTAAAGACATCCTTCCGATTTCTGAAACCCGCATTGTGGAAGGTGGACTATGGAAGTAATTTTTTGAAAGTTCCACTCAGTAATTCCGAGTTCCAAAACCCGCATTGTGGATTGCGAATTGGGAATTGCGGATCGAAGATTGTTTAGCAGAAATAGGGAAAATTTTGGCCGTGGAAAATGCAGAATTTCATAGGGAAATGGCATGTTTGGGAGTCGATTTGGAAGCCAAAGAGAAGCACAACTTGGTTACCTGTCCAAATCAAACTAAAATGGCCCAATCCGAAGGGAGAATAGGTGGCTTCCAAGGCCCAAATGCACACTGCCAGCACATAGAGTTTCCCACCTGCACATCTAACAAACATAGAGGCAATTGGTTTGAGCAGCTCGGCTTCAATGGCCTCATCCTTTCTGGTTCCAGAATATTTTTAGTTAGTTAGAAGTTGTTTGATGTTTCGTAAGCATATAAAGGAAGATTTTGAATTAACCCAAAGGGTTGGATGTTTTATGGATTCCAAGAGATTAAAACCTCTACATATGTATCAAACTCAGTCTTTCAAATCATGAGAAGACCTGATTCTGGATCAGATATTCGTGTGATGAGTGTTTTGATGTATGTTACTTCTTGTTCATGTGTTCTTCATTTGTATTTCCATTGATTGCTTGCTTCTACCGTATCTAGATCAAGACTACATGGTCTGAAATTCATATTTTAGGCTTCAAATGCATATGACTAGGTATTCCACCCTTTCCTCTTGAAGTTGCGGGTTAGAATTCATTTGCAAATTCTCTAGCTCTATGATGGAATTTGTTTCCCTCTCTTCTTTCATCTATTGATATATTTGACTTGAAACCCATAACCCCCAATCTCTCTCTCTCTCTCTCTCTAGTCCACTAACCTCCGATGTCAATCTCTCTCTCTCTCTCTCTCTCTCTCTCTCTCTCCCCCAAAAAAACTTAAAACAAAATCTCTCAATCTCTCTCCAAACACCTAAACCCTAATCTCTCTCTCTCACAAACCATTACCTCTATCTATAAACCCCTAACCACCAATATATCTCTTTCTATCTTTCTCTCAATAAACCCCTAACCCCCAATCTCTCTTTTTGTAAACCCCTAACCTCCAATCTATGTCCGAAACTTCGAATGTAACATCTCCAAAATTTCATGAAAATTTAAAAGTTTTATACATAGTATAACTGTCCATAATATCCCTAAATTACACTTAAGGAATACTTTTTATTTTTCTAACTGCATAAATGTATCTTGCATTCATTCAAGCCACTTGTATATTTACAAAATCAACATTTATTGATTTTGTCCTTGAAGCATTGAATATGACTATGGATCTCTTTTATTGTATTGAATGTATTTATTGATCATTTGTGTCATCATCGATATTGAATTTATCATATAATATCTCTTACGTTCTTTTATCATGGATTAATTGATAGTTAATTTCTTAATGTATTTACGTCGACATTCAGTTTGTCAGAAAATAAACATCATGTGTCTTTAAGCTATTGTCTATATTTTATAATTAAGTTTGTCAAAATGATTAAATAGTTCTTTATGGTTAAGGATATATTCTTGGAGGGGTCTTGGGATTACTTAGCTTTCGCAAGCTAATGCATGTTGAAAAATCTTATTCTTGTTTCCAAGTAAAGACCTTAATTACAATTTTTATAGGTTGTTTGATTAAAATATTTGCTAGGGATCAAGTTACCCTAACTATGTGTTTAAAGGCTTCTCAACATAGTTATCATTCGACTCCAACCATAGGATAAAGGGTATCCTAGCTGTGCTTTTAAAGAAATAGATCAAGTTGGAGTATAATATTGAAACTATGGAAGAGAGGGTTTGAATTTAAATTGAATTGGAACACAACTGTAAGCCTTAATGAAGCCACTTGAAGGTTTTTCCACTGGTCTTCTCGGTGATTGAACCCTAAACCCTCCTTTGAAATAGTTGTAATGCTTGTCAAAAGGTTTTTCTGTGTTTTTGGAGAGCCCAGCTCTCAGCTCTCAGCTCCATGGCTCTCCTAGCTGTGGAGTAATTTCAAACATATTTAAGTTAAAGGTTAAATAATAAAACAATGAGGAGATTCTATGCTGGGTTTGCTCGTGGCCTTGACTACCCAACTTCGCAGAGGCAAATACCTTCAGCAATGTAAATTTTGTTCTTGAATCTCGCATTTTAATATCGATTGTGAAGATTTTCTAATGCGTGTTGTTTTGTGTAAAAAATGGCAGGAGGAGTCCGTGTTATTCTGAGATTTGGTTAGTGGGTTATAGCTCGTCAATGGAGAACAAAAGGTTCAGGGTTTTTGGAAAAGAACTGATTCGGTAAGCCCCCGGAATTCTTGGTACTCATGTCCAAGCATGTTCTTCCCTGCTACGACACCATTGTGTGTTATGGCCGGTCCTAAGTTCTTTAATACGATATTAATTCCATAATGTTGTAATTTTTAGGTTTTAGTTTTTTTGGCTTTGAATTCAAAAAGATGACAGACTATAAAATTCAGAATGCATTGTTTAGATTGTAAATTTTTTAGGCTTAAAATCCTGTAGCTGGGATTCGCCCAACGTTTAAGACGAATATAATTTCCAGCGTATTAGTTTGATCCTTCATCGTTATGTGGGAAATTTATAAATTGATATTTCTATTCGATGCATCTTATGGATGAGTCTTTAGAGCGTAATGCATTTCTGTATATACTATTTTGTAATGTTATATATTTTTTATTAAATAATTGGGCAATGCCCTAGATATGAATTGTGCATGGTTACATGATTCGAACCCAACACAATTTAAGAGTGTCTTCCATATTTATAAAACGTTTCTAACTTTTTTTGTAATATTTAATTTAAGGGTGCTCTCTGTATATGATAGGGTGAATTTAATTATTTAAAGAATTCGTTATCGGCAAAAACCTAAGCACAATCATTCCCTGTAGTAAAAGATATTAGATTTTTTATTAAATTGGTTGTTGAAGGGATGCGACCTTGAATATGTATCTTCAACAGAATTTATATTTGTATTGATGGAAGGGTTTACACCCAAATTCATCTACGATGACTCTGTTTTCATTACTGTAAAAATATTTGTAAAGCTTGAGATGGGAATCCAAGCCATAGTCCATTATTAATGTGTTCATGTTTAAGTGGTTATAAATATGCATTCATAGGATGAGCCTTCGTGAATCTTGAACCCTTGACCTATGCATGTATAGATTTCATTCTGCAGTCTCTCGACTGTGTTATTTAGGTTATTATGTTTAGATATTAAATGGTGAATATATATTAGTGTTTTACGATTCCAGAGCTATGCAGTGATCATGAATAAATATACTCTGTAAATTAAAAGGTTATGATGCCAATGGCTTTGTATTGAAGTTGATAATGTATCTCGGTAATGTATTCGATTATAAATTTAATTTTGTTTATTTAATGTTTCGAGCATTAGCGTTTATATGAAATCATTTATAAGTTCAAAACTCTATATGTTTAAATTCCTTTAGCATTGGGTTAAATCTAAGGTTTGTATTTAAAATAGATGATGTAGTATTAGTAAATATTATATGGATATATATTATATACATAATACAGTTCTGAAATAAAATACTATTTATAGGGTTACTATCATTTATATATTCTACAACTATTGGTTACTAAAATCTTACTTGGCATATATCATTTACTGAAAAACAGTGAGATTCTAGCAGCATGTATAACTATTTATTATACATTGTAAAGAACAATATTCTATTCACAGTATTGAAATCATTCTAATCTATCTCTTTAAACAAAACTCTCTGTACTAGAGTACATCACTACGGTGAAAGGAAAAATACAGAGAGGATTATATTTCAATTCTCTATCTAAATATTCATCCATTTGTACATAATAAAATTACCAGTTCAGTATTTCAATGATTTTAACAGTTGTTTAACCATCTAGGAAACATAAAAATACTGATAAATTATAAATAAAATCTTTCATAAATATACAGAACAATTTAGAAATAAATAAACAAGAACAATCTTGAACCTATTTAACTGTTGATGTGGAAAAACACCCAAAGAATACCATTCCTCCCAACCATCTCCTAGAAGCAGCAAAGATTACTTGCTTCAGGACACTCGAGCCTGTTCACTGAACCACCAGGACGAAGAGACTGTGTAGAAGCATGCAATAGACCCTTTGTATTTCAGCAATCATGAATACTTGCATACATAACACTCTCTGCAACTCAACAGAATAAATCTATCAATCCTTACACTACAACTCATTCTAGCATTCCCCTCATTGAATCTCTTGTGTGCTCAACTTTTCAGTTTCCAGCAGTCCACAAGGTAAAATCTAGTGAGCCTCCTGCTCAATTCGATGGATATATGGTTTCCTAGATATTTGGGTCATTAAATCATTTAATGAGCTACCTTCTCAGTTCCACATTTCTTGGGGAACATGACCACACTTTTAGGGCAGTTTCCTCCTGCAACAGCTAGTAAGTGAGTGTAGATGCTACCACTTGTCAATTTCATTTTACACTAGTTCATTCCTACTAGTTGGTCAGTGAACACTCTTCAACAGTCCTCTTTGGATGAGTGTCTCCTATTTTAATTTATTAAATAATAAAATATTCAATTATAGTCATCCTTGACCATCCTTGGTCAATAACATAAAACTTTACAATAACTTTTAATGTAATTTTTTCCACAACATAAAATGTTACAAGTTCTAGGTAGGTTACATATAACCACCAATATCTCTCTCTAAACCCCTAACACCCACTATCTCTCTCTATCTCTATCTATCTATCTAAACACCTAACCCCCAATCGCTCTTTCTCTCTCCCTCTCTCTCTCTCTAAACCACTAGCACCCAATCGATCACTTTCTCTAAACAACCCTAACTTGCAATCTCTCTCTCTCTCTAAACCACTAACTCCCAATATCTCTCTTCCTATCCCTCTCTCTTTCCCTCTCTCTCTTTAAACCTATAACCTCCAATATCTCTCTCTTAAACATATACTCTCTCAATATAATCCCCTAACCCACAATCTCTCTCTCTTTCTCTCTCTCTTAACCCCTAACACCCAATTGATCTCTCGATCTAAACCCCAAACCTCCTCCTCTCTCTATCGCAACCTCTAACCCCCAATATGTATTTTCTTATCCCTCTCTCTTCTTAAACCCAAAATATCTCTCTCTCTCTCTATACCCCTAACCTCAATTCTTTGTCCATTTATCTCTCTCTCTAAACACCTAACCACAAATATATCTCCTTCTATATCTCTCTGTCTAAAAACCTAACCCTCAATATCTCTCTTTGTTCACCCCTAACCTCTAAACTCTCTCTCTAAACCCCTAACCACCAATCTCTCTCTCTCTCTCTCTCTCTAAACCCCTGACCCCCAATCTCCCTATCTCTCTCTATAAACCCCTAACCCCCAAAATCTCTCTCTCTCTCTCTCTCTCTCTCTCTCTCTCTCTAAGCCCCTAACCCCCAATCTCCCTATCTCTCACTATAAACCCCTAACCCCCAAAATCTCTCTCTCTCTCTCTCTCTCTCTCTCTCTCTCTCTCTCTCTCTCTGTCTATCTATCTAAACCCCTAACCCCAATCTCTCTCTCTTTAAGCCCCTAACCCCCAATATCTCTCTCTCTCTCTCACACACACAATCTGAACCGATAACCCCCAATATCTCTCTCCCTAAACCCCTAACTTATGACCTCTCTCTTTCTATCTCTCACTCTAAACACCTTATCCGCAATCTCTCTCTCTCTCTCTCTCTCTCTCTCACACACACACACACACACACACACAAACAACCTTTAACACCCATTCAATATCTCTCTCTAAACCCCTAACCACCTCTCTCTCTATCTCAAACCTTAACCCCCAATTTCTCTCTTATTGTCCCTCTCTCTCTTTAAACCCCTAGCCCCAATATATATCTCTCTCTAAAACCCTAACCTACATGATCTCTCTAAACTCCTAAACACCAATATCTCTCCTTCCATATCTCTCTCTCAAAATCCCTAACTCCCAATATCTCTCTTTGTAAACCCAAAACTTTCAATATATCTCTCTAAAACCCTAACCCCCAATCTCTCTCTCTAAACCCCTAACCACCAATCTCTCTCTCTCTCTCTAAACTACTAACCCCCAATATTTCTCTTATTATCTCTCTCTCTATCTCTAAACCCCCATCTCCCTCTACCCTTAACCCCCAATATCTCTCTTCTTATCCCTCTCTCTCTTTAAACTCCCAACCCCCAATCTCTCTCTCTCTCTCTCTCTCTCTCTCTCTCTCTCTCTCTCTATACCCCTAACCTCCATTCTATGTCCATCTATCTCTCTCTCTAAGCCTCTAACCACCAATCTCTCTCTCTCTCTTTGAACCCATAACCCCCAATCTCTCTCTCTCTCTAAACCCCTGAACCCCAATATCTCCATCTCTCTCTATAAACATCTAACCCCCAAAACTCTCTCTCTCTATCTATCTACCTATCTATCTATCTAAATCCCTAACCCCAATCTCTTTCTCTTTCTCTCTCTAAACCCCTTACCCCCAATCTCTCTCTCTTTCTCTAAACCATGAACCCCCAATCATTCTCTCTCTCTCTCAACCCTTAAGCTCCATTATCTCTCTCTCTCTCTCTCTCTCCCTCTCTTTGTCTATCAAAACCCCTAACCCCCAATTTCTCTCTCTCTCTCTCTAAAACCCTTCACCCCCAATATCACTCCCTTTCTATAAATCCCTAACCCTGAGTCGCACTCTCTCTCTCTCTCTCAACCCCTAACCTCCACTCTCCCTTTCTCTCTCTCTCTATATATATCTATCTAAACCCCACTCTTTGTCTAAACCCATAACCCCCAATCTCTCTCTCTCTCTAAACCCCTAACGCCTAACTCCCAATCTCTCTCTCTCTAAACCACTAAACCCTCTCTTCCTCTCTCTCTCTCTCTCTAAACCCCTAACCACAATCTCTCAATCTCTTCTTCTCTCTCTTTATTAATATATCTAAATCTGTAACCCTTAACTCCCAATCTCTCTCTCTCTCTCTCTAAACATCTAACCCCTGATCTCTCTCTTTATATATGTCTCTCCATGTACCCCCAAAACCCAAATATCTCTCTCTCTAAACACTAACCCCCAATCCCCAATCTCTCTCTATATATCCATCTAAACCCCCAACTTCTAAATTTTAACCCCCAATCTCTCTCTCTCTCTAAACCCCTAACTCCTAATCTCTCTCTTTCTAACTGTTTATCTCTTTGTAAACCCCTCACACCCAACATCTCTCTCTCTCTCTCTCTCTCTCTCTCTCTCTCTCTCTAAATCCATAACCCCAATTCTCTCTCTCTCTCTCTCTCTCTCTCTCTCTCTCTCTCTCAACCCCCAATATCAAATATCTCTCTCTAAACCCCTAACCCCTAATCTCTCTCTCTCTAAACACCTAGCCCCAAATTTCTCTCTTTTTGTCTCTCTCTAAACTATTTACCTCCAATCTTTATCTCTCTGTTGTAGGCACAACAAATCCCATTTTTATTGATAAAAATGGGAGCCCCACTATTATTTTTGCAGGTAACTTGGAATTCCTTTACTCATTTTTGGGATGTTTTTTATTATTGTCTTCATCTTTTCTTATTCCCATGCTTTGGATTTAATTAACTTTGCTCAAAAAACCTTTCTTTTGTGTGTTTTGAAAATTGTGGAAAACTTTCTTTTTCTTCAAATTATGTCATTTTGAAAACTCCCGCTCTGCAACCTGCAATCCGCAATGCAGATTGCAGATGCTTAAATTTTTTGAGTTTTAAATATTTTCTTTCCACAACCCGGAACCCGCAATTGCGGATTGCAAATGCCAAGAAAATTTTTAATAAAATCGGATTTTTGTTTCCACAATCCACAACCCAGAAATTGTGGATTGGGGAAAGTAGAAATCACTTAGAAAATAAAATTTTCGTTTTGCACATCCACAATCCACAATCCGCAAATTGCGGATTGTGGAAACCATAATAAACCAATTGAATTTGTGTTTCCGCAACCCGCAATCCACATTGTTTATTGTAGAAAGATTGAATTTTTTGTCATTTTTTACCGCTTCGTTATCCAATTGCGGATTGTAGAAACATTAAAATCACTTATGTCCAAACTTGACTTCCGCAACCCACAACCTGCATTGCGGATTGCAGAAGCCTCGATCAAATTTTACAAAAAGTTGATCCTGCAATTTCTTTTCCGCTCTTCGGGATTTAATCTAAGTCGTCAATTCCTTTTGATATTACGGTCCGGATTCATCCCGTTGTCTCTTAAGTGTTGTCATTTTTACGATTTTTTCATTGTTTTTCGAATTACGAATTTCATTTGCGTGAAGGATTTTTATTGCATATTTTTACTAGGATTTCCATTTTACTTTCGTTTTCAACACAGGTTGGTTTTCAGACACCTTTGTCTACATTTTGGTGATAATTTAGAGTTTAAATTGGTTTTAATTGATTGTTGTTTCTATTTTATCATAGTTATAAGCTACCCAACCATGTCGAAAAACACTCGCTCCAAAATGGCCCTTAGGGAACTCAAAAACAAATACCCGAATAGTGGAATCCTCTCTGATACCAATGTCAGATTGTCTTAAACTCTTCACCTGGAATGGGCTCCCATTTACTCTTTGTTTGACAATGATGACCTCTCTGAAATACAGTAAAACCAATCCTTTTATATGAACATCAATAAGTCTCAGTTACATGCCATTGCTACTAGACCGGCCCTGATGCCCTATACCAATGTCATCAAGTGGGTATTATGCCCTAACTCAAGATCGTTCCTTAAATGATAAGTATGGGGCACACCTAACCTCTTTTTGGCCTGAGGCTTTTTCCATAGCTTATTCCCTAAGACAACCCGATGAGTTTTTGAATGCCAAATTCTTGGACTCTGCCAAGACCCGATTCAACTTTCAAGAAATGCTAAAATCTTGGATGAGTACCCCTGCAAGATTCACGCCCAAGGCTAACAAATGCTACCCCCATTTCCCGGTTTAAAGATTCATTTTCCCTATTGGAGGCCATGCTCTGCAAGCTATACAAGTTACCTGATCGCTCAATATTTAAGCCTGAGTGGGAACCCCTTGCGCATCATGTACTCACTACAGAGGAGTCCTTCAACCGGGCTCAAATTTTATCACTGGAAATCAAGGCGGAAATTGAGAAATACCAGAAGACCCCAGCCTCCAGAAATCTAACTTTATTTTACTCGGCTTACATCAAGGACATCTTTTGTGCAGCTTTTCAATTTCCCTCCATGGGATGGAATTGGACCCTGTCTACACCACCTGTTCACATTTATTGCTCAGCACTGTGGGAAGATAATTTCATGCCTTTAATTTATGATATCTTCGACCATATTGTTGGTTCAATTTATTTGATGATTTTCAAGGAAAATGCTCCCACATTTTATGAACATGCTAAGGCACTGGTATCCACTATGGGTGATTGGTATGTAGGATAGTCTTTCTCCTATATCAAGATCTAGGGAAGCAACACATCCCATCTGTTGCCCAGAATTGTGCCAGATAGACTGTTGTTGGAAGAGAATGCTTATCAAACAGTAACAGATGATGTCTTCCCAAAAATCACTTGTGCTAAGTGAAGAGAATGGCCAAAGTTCCCACTTCATCTTGGTCCTTTGACAATTCAGAATTCAATAGTTGGAGTACATTCAGGTTTCAGAGGTTAAATACTTAATCAAATAACCCATCAGTGTTGGGATAAAGGTCAATCTTTTTCTACATGCATGGAATAAAGTGAAGAAGAACGAGATGGAGACTTTTACTTGTAATACCCAGCTGGCACTCGAACTAGCCAAATATCCAGATGTAGAAGAGTTGTTAGATGTGTGGGCCACATGGCGAATTTCACTTGGAAAGTCCCAGAATAGAAATATTTTGTGATCCCTGTTTTATGGGAAATCTTCCTTTTTAATTTCATGCAATTATTATTTAAGGGGAGAGATCTCATAGAGAAGGAGGAGGAGATAATCACCGAAAGAGGACTGGAGATACTCTGTTTCTTTGAGACATTATAATTTTTTGCAAACTTAATGAAATTCAGTTAGGTTTCTCTTGCTATCTCTTTTGTATGATTTGTCAAATTTCTTTGATAAATTATGATTTCTCACTTTTGTTTATGAATAAACTCTGTTTTATTTTTCAACTTGATTAAATACATCGATCCATAGATTAGATTTATCTTAACATACAATCAAGATTTTGTTATGTGTTGAATGAACTTATTTATTTAACTCGTTTTATCTATTTCTACAAATGATAAATAGTTATAATCACATTGATGCCAGTTTTTCAATTAGAATATTTTAACAGAACAATCTCATATATGCTTTAACTCTTAAGGTAAAATCATTCAATTTTCATTGTCTAGTCTTGTCTTAAGTTGATAAGTATAGATCCAATTCACATGTTTGTTAATTGGTGAAACACTTATTAAATTCAAGATCTAATTGTTCTGCAAACTTAAATAATATTTCTTGATCCATATCTAACGTAATTAGATATTTCTTAAGATAACAATACTTACCCCTTAGACATAGAAAACTTTTCACCTTCCCTAACAGGAACACAGATCCATTCGGATCCATTCACTTAAGAGCCAACGGAGGCCTAATATCCGTAGGAGGTAGTCACACCAAACAATATGTGGATAAAGCCACCCTTGCGTAGGGTTGTTTGAAGCATTTCAAATTGGGATGTCACCTTTTGTTGTTTGCCTTGGAAAATATTCGAGCATCACATCCGGGGCTTCAACAAATGGCACTAGAAGGAGGGCCATGACAAGTCATTCCTAAACAAAACACTAGTAGAACTCCTCCAGCAAGAATACCAGTTGTTACCAGGATCCAAAATCAAGCATGCATATATACGGAACAACCAGTTTCAGAACCAACTGTAGTACCTTCTACTCTTGTAACAAGACAAGAGACATCTAGGCCACAAATTATTTTTGTATCGCCTAGTAGAGGGCCTCTTACCCTTGAGCAATTGAGAAAAATTACACATGACAACATTGCTCGGGTTGAATAGAGAATTGAAGAAAATAGGAACCTAAGAAAAATATTATACCAATGACATCAAACCAACAATTCTTGGATTAACAATGACAATCGAAATTCCGATAATCAGAACACAAATAATCTGAACATAGCTCGACAGGAATTGTTTCTCGACATCCAAATATCATCATTATTTGAAGAAAAAAATCAAGATCAGCATATCCCATAACCCAACGTTGCAATAGGTGTACCACCACCAACACCTCTTTCTTCATCATCATCCTCATCTGAGGCATCATCAAACAGTGATTCATCCTCGAGTTCTTTTTCTTCAGAAGATATACCAGTGCCAAAAGGCCAAAAAAGACCTTTGCTATAACAGGATGTTGTATTTTTTCTGGATATCAACATAGACTTCCCCAAAACCCATAAAAAAGGCTTCCTAAATTTAATTCAGATGATAAATCTCCTGCACTAGACCATATTAAAACCTCCATGCAAGCAATCAGGCTCAGAAGTATCATACATGAAGATTTAATCTGTAGGTTGTTCCCTTATACCTTTGAAGGGAAAGCATCTACCTATTATTTTGCCTTAGAATCCCAATCGATCTCTTCATGGAATGATTTTGAAATCCTCTTCATCCAAAAATTTGGAGATGATAAAACCCTTGAGGATCTGGTCATAGATCTGTCCTAAATGAAAATAAAGGGAAAATAAAGAGTTAAAGATTTAAGCAAGAGATTCTCCTACCTAAAAAACAGAATCCCTACCACTGTTCTTCCTACAGAATAATTATTGATTTCATATTACATTAAAGGTCTACCTATCCCCATTGCTATGTGGGTCAAAAGAGAATACAAGGATAACCTACAGGAGGATTTTGCTGAAGCCATCCAGGTAGAAAAGGACATGTTTTGTTTAAAAGATAATCCTGACAGTCTATCTGATCAACCTTCTACCTCCCACAAGAAACAAGAAAATCCTCCTAAAACCACTATGAAAAACAAAGATCCTTTTGAAATGAATGACATGAAAAAATTTCTACAAAATATCTCTAACGAAATGGTTGATTTGAAAAATACCAACACTGAAAATCAAACCAATAACAAAGGATTCGTAAGACCACCTTTTAGGAGACCTTATCAACCCCCTCAAAATCAAATCACACCTAATCCTAATGAGGGGTTAAATTCTAAATAAATATATTCCATTTTTAAAGCTCTGGTTTCTGAATCCCAAAATCCTCATGATCACCCGGATGAAAATCCAAAAGAAAATCAGGATCCTGAACCACCTGATGAAGAAGAGGACCAGCAGGTCAAAACTGTTAGTTACTTTTCAAAACTCCCTCTGGATGAGGAGGAGGATGAGCCTAAGACTTTTTTTAATGTCCAACATCCTTATAACACAAGAAGCAAAGGAAAATCTACACAAGAAGCTTCCCCTTCTACATTTACCCCAAATAAAGGCAAAGCAGTAACACAGAAAGAGACTATCATTGATGAGATTGAATATAGTTTAATTGATGAATTGAAAAGGCTAAAGGATAATATATCTCTTTTTGAAATTTTGAAAATTCTTACCATGAGAGACAGACTGCCTAAAATTATGATTGTGAACAAACTGAGAAAAGTTCAAAACAACTATTTAGAGACATATTTTAAACCTAAAAGCCAAAATCCTAGAGGAAAGAAAACGCCTCCTTTCTTGCTCACCTTTGAAATTTTTAATAAGAATGTGCATAACTGCATGATAGACTCAGGTTCTTCATCTAATGTGATGCCATTATCTGTCTACAAGAAACTGAATGCATCTTGGGAACCTTTCCCTACCCAAATAGTTAAACTTGAATGATCAAACGTTAGGGTAGTAGGAGAGTTGAAGAATGTTCTTTTGATTTTGTCAGTTGATCCAAGAATCCACCAAACAATTGACATAGTTGTGGTTGATATCCCTGAGGCATATGGAATGTGGCTAAGTAGGGATTGGTCAGAAAAAATTAAAGGTTATTTTTCTACTGACTGGTCCCATTTGTGGCTCCCTTACAATGGGAGACCTAATAAAATCAAAATCAGTAGAGAGCCATATATGAAGCAAATAGTCATTGATTTGATCGATTCCAGTGAACCTGCTGCTTATTTTAGCTCACATATCGAAAACTACACTTTTGACATATTTTTAGGGGATTTACCTATTGATTCATCGCTTGCTGAGAATGTTCATAATCAATCTGAAATTGTTAATTTTACTTATGTTCCATTCTCTGGTTCCATTGTACATAATGTATATAATGTGAACACTAATTTAAGAATAGATTCAAATGCATGGTCTTTTTTCTTTGATGGGTCGAGATCCAAATATGGGGATGGTGCAGGATGTGTCTTAATTGACCCAAAGGGTACCAAAATAATGATCTTATGTAGACTAGAATTTGAGTGCACTAACAATATTGCTGAATATGAGACTCTAGTTTAGGGACTCAGGAAGGAAATCGATTTGGGTGCTTAGGTAATAGAATGCTAATGGGATTCCGAAATTATTGTGAAACAAGTGAGGAATAAAATTCATTATATATCCCCTCATTTAATTAATTATCAAAAGCTTGTTAGGAATCTAACTAATTCTTTTAGTGCATTCAATATTAAATCAGTCCCCAGGTCCCAAAACTTTGATGCAAACTTATTGGCCAACATTGCCTCCATATTGAATCCTCCAGAACATTTGTCTCCTGATACTTTCTCCATTGAGCTAGTATATAGACATATCGCTAACAATGTCACAAGTTGGAAAGTTTTTGATGATAATCAACATATTTTAGATTTCCTCACAGCCCAAGATACCTTCCAAGATGTAGCCATAGATGAGGCTGATCATGAGAAATGTTTATCTGACCCTAACTTCCCTTCCAATCTCATTCCCAAGTTAGTCATTAATCTGGAAAATTACTATGATCTACAGGACAAGTTTAAACATAAAACAAATTGCAAAACTCACAGTTCATCTCTAAACTATGAACCTGTTCACCTGGGAACCGATCAAAACCCTTGGTTAATCAATTTAGGGCTTGATTGTTGAATTAAGGAGAGAAAATATGTCATCAAATTATGTAGAGAGTTCAAATATGTATTCGCTTGGACATATGATGAGCTCAAAACCTTTGATACCCATGTCATGCATCAAAATATCCTCCTGAAACCTGATGTCAAACCTTACCAACAGAAATTAAGAAAGATGCATCCCATCTTAGAACCGTCTGTTTAAAAAGAGCTGGAGAAATGGTTAGCAATCAAAATTGTATTCTTGGTCAGACACGTGCAACGGATTGCAAACTTAGTCACTCCTCATAAAAATAATGGGGAAAACAAATTCTGTGTATATTTTAGGAACCTTAATAAAGCATCTGAGAAAGATAATTATCTTGTTCCCCCTATGGAGCATATCTTGTAAAAGGTTGCAGGTGCTGAGATGTTCTCCTTGTTAGATGGTTTATCAGGATATAATTAGGTTTTAGTTGCCCCTGCTGACCAATTGAAAAAAGCTTTCAAAAACCCTTGGGGACATAGCCTTTAGGGGGTTAATGCATAATTCTATTGTTGTTTATTTGGATGACATTACAATTTATTCTAAAAAGAGGCATGAACATCTATTTTCTCTTAAACAGGTATTTGAACAGTGCAGAAGATATGGGATCTCACTGAATCCAAATAAATCCATCATCGCGGTTAACTAAGGTAAGCTTTTGGGATTCATTGTTTCAAAGCACAGAATGGTCATTGATCCCAAAAGGACAGACACCATAGCGAAAATTGGGCTTCCCAGTTCCAGAAAATCCATGTAGTCTTTCTTAGGTAAGATTAATTTTGTTAGAACATTTGTTCCTAATTTTCTGCAGATTGTCAAGCCTTTACAACAACTGATTGAAAAAGATGCACAATTTAGATGGTCTGATGATCAGAGAAATGCCTTTGCTGAAATTTGGAAATCCATCACAGAAGCTCCTGCTCTGATGTCTCCCTATTTAACTAAAGACTTTATTTGTATACATTCACTACTGATTTCTCATATGTTGTTGTTCTCACGCAGAAACATCATGAGGATGTTGAGATTCCTATCTCCTTCATGAACTCTACCTTTAAAGGGGTCGAACTGAATTATTCCCAGATTGATAAACAAGCCTATGCGGTCTATAAGTATGTGAAACACTTTAGACCCTATATTTTGAAATCTCAGACTAAGTTTATTGTCCCTTATGCATCCATCATGAATGTTTTGATCCAAAAGGAGTTAGGTGAAAAACGCACTCACTGGATGGCAACTCTCTAGGAATACAACCTCGAGATCAGACCTGTAAAAATTGTAAAAGGCTAAGTTTTGTGTGCTTAGTTACTACTCAGTATAACGACCCTGTACAGGAACAAATCGAGTGGGATCAATAAGAAAGCACATCTGATAGTTATGTAAATGTTATTTCTACACCAACATCTGAATGGTATGATGACATCAATTTTTTTCTAACACATGGATTTTCTCTTGAAACCCTTGATTTTAAAAAGCATAGGGATTTAAGATTGAAGGCTAGATCATATCAGTTTATGGATGGTGTGCTTTTTAGAAAAAACTATGATGGTGTTTTTTTCATATGTTTGGAAAAAACTGAAAATGACACTATCTTGTTGGAATTTCATGCAGGACCTACAGGAGGACACTTTTCAGGGAAACCACTGCCCAAAAGATCCTAAGAGCAGGTTATTATTGGACAAATCTATTCATATATGCATATGCTTTTACCAAGAAATGTGAAGCATGCCAAAAATGTGTTGGAAAAGTCAAGAAACCTTCCTTTTCCCTCCAGCCAGTCACTGTCCAGTTTCCATTTCAACAATGGGGTCTAGATTTAGTTGGTCCTATTACGCATGCCTCCTCCTTGCAACATAGATACATCCTGAAAACCATGGACTACTTCACCGGGTGCATAGAGGAAGTTCCTCTTAGGCTTGCCAACATACCTCAATAATATCCTTTCTCAAGAGTAACATAGTCACTAGGTTTGGGGCGCTCGAGTTCTGGTCTTTTATAATGCTTCCTACTTCTCCTCTATCGACCTTACCCAATATGCCCTTGAAAAAAGGATCAAAATTAAATATTCTTCCAACTATTATCCACGGGGAAATGGGTTGTACGAGTCTTCCAATAAAAATCCGATCAACATATTAAGGAACATTGTGGACACCCATCATAAGAATTGGCACACTCAGTTGTACAATGCTCTTTGGGAAGACCGTGTAACCCCTAAATCCTCCATTGGAAACTCCCCTTACTATTTGGTCTATGATAAGGAGGCCATATTACCATCTAATCTTATGATCCATTCATTACAATTAGGTCATTCAATACAACAGGATGACTCTTCTCCCATCCAGCAAAGAATTGACACGTTACTTAAATTGGAAGAGTATAGGGAGAAATCCAAGAATAAGTTATATCAGCATCAATAATTAGTTAAGAGATAGTTTGATGAGAAGTCCTCAACTGATAGGGATTTCACAGTGGGAGATTTGGTTTTAAAATGGGATAAACAACATAAATATAAGAATGACTATACAAAATTTCAATGCTTATGGTTAGGACCATTCATTATTATAGAAAATCTTGGTCCTAGTACTGTCCGGTTACAAAAATTGGAAGGTGTCTCTGAAACATGTTCAGTTAATGTTTAGTTGTTCAAGAAGTATTTCATTTAGATAAGCATCTGGCTTATTTGTACATAGGTGTGGTTTGTTTTTCTTTTATTTCTTTGCTTTGTTTTGTTTTTCTTTTAAATTTTGTTTTCTTTTGAATCATAATAATGTCAACACATTTCGAAAAGGCTATTGATCAGTGCATCCCAGATCAATCCAGTCCGATGTTTTGGGGTGGCCATGTCAGATTCACTTTAATTAGTCTATATGTGAAGGTGTTTTTTTCATGAAATATAACAGCCAATTTTTTACAAATCTTTGATTGATACTTTCCCACCTGAATCACCATCTGTATGGATGTTTCATTTTGTGAATTGAAGTTATAGAAGTGACTAGGTCTTCCTACCTTATGTTCCCTTAGTGATTGACAATACATCTTTATAGCCTGGTCAAACTTTACTTGTTCTAGATCCTCTCATGATCATCTTGAAATTAAATGCATTCTAATAAATGTAAATTGCAAGATGGGGGTCTTATCACAAGCCAACCCATTGCATTCATGGATGCTCAATGGAATGACATCTCCACATCTGGTCACCAAGATAGGGAGTTGACTTTCTTCTCCTGCTGGAAGGTGGAAGATCCTATTACAAGTCATTCCATTCAGGATCTGCAAGCATCAGGGAGTAACACTACTAGAATATGGTCACCAAGCCGTGGTAGTGTCTTGTAATTTACAAATGAATTAATTTTGTTTCTTTTTCATAAGGCAAGCTTGTTGCAGTCAAGGATAAGGGGGTCTTATTACACGCCATCCCGACCATGATCATGAACTTTACTCTGGACTGAAATTATTGCCATATGGTCACCAAGACATGATAATTTTTTAGTGTCAGAATCTAAAAGACAAGGAGTCTCCTTACAGAGCTAGCTTGTTCAGTTTCCAGCTAAGGTTTGTGAGTGGCATTTCCATATTCCGATCACCAAGTCAGGGCAATGGCCTTGTTTCAACAAAGTCTTATTTGCACATTTTTATTTTATTTAAGAAAAAAAAAATTGTATATATAAAATATTTTGAGTAATGCATCACTAAATACAATAAATAAATGGTTAATAATTCAAGGTGACTCACGATTTGGTGATCTGGAATAATTGTGAGTTTGTTCTAAGGTTTATCACAAACTTCCCTCTCATATTTGCATAATGGTTTGAGGATTACCTCTTTACTTCTGGGATGCCTTTTTTTTCAGATGAACATTATCATTAATTGATTTTGGATGGGAACATATCAATCATATGAAATTAAATCTGTTGTTTTTTTGTGTTTTTGTGAAAACATTTTCTAAGTTGTAGGCTGAAACATCTTTTATGCTGACATATATCCCCCTCAAAACTAAAGATTAAAGTTCACAGAGATAACTGCTTCTCCCAACCAGTCGCCATTTGTTCTAGGCACAACAGATCCCATTTTTATTAATAAAAATGGGAGCCCCACTATTATTTTTTAAGGTAACTTGGAGTTTCGTTACTCATTTTTGGGGTGTTTTTTATTATTGTCTTCACCTTTTCTTATTCACATGCTTTGAATTTAATTAACTTTGCTCAAAAAACCTTTATTTTGTGTGTTTTGAAAATTGCGGAAAACTTGTTTTTTCTTCAAATTACGTCATTTCCACAACTCCTGCTCCACAACCCGCAATCAATAATGCAGATTGCGGATGTTTACATTTTTTGAGTTTCAAATCTTTTCTTTTCGCAACCCGCAACCCGCAATTGCAGATTGCGGATGTCGGGAAACTTTTTAATAAAATCATATTTTTTTTCCGCAATCTACAACCCACAAATTGTGGATTGCAGAAAACAGAAAGCACTTAGAAAATAAAATTTGCATTTTGCACATCCACAATCCACAATCCGCAAATTGCGGATTGCGGAAACCATAATAAACCAATTGAAGTTGTGTTTCCGCAAACCGCAACCCGCAATGTGTATTGCAGAAATATTGACTTTTTGTCATTTTTTACCTCTTCCTTATCCAATTGCGGATTGCGGATTGCGAAAACATTAAAATCACTTATGTCCAAACTTGCACTTCTGCAACCTACAACCCGCATTGCGGAAGTCTCGGTCAAATTTTGCAAAAAGTTGATCCTGCAATTTCTTTTTCGCTCTCCGGGATTTAATATAAGTCGTCGATTCCTTTTGATCTTACGGTCTGCATTGATCCAACTATTGCTTAAGTATTTTCATTTGTACGATTTTTTCACTGTTTTTTGAATTACGAATTTCATTTGCGCGAAGGATTTTTATTGTGGATTTCAACCAGTATTGCCATTTTACTTTGTTTTCAACACAGGTTGGTTTTTAGACACCTTTGTCTACATTTTGGTGATAATTCATAGTTTAAATTGGTTTTAATTGATTTTTGTTTCTGTTTAATCACATTTCTAAGCTACCGAACCTTGTCGAACAACACTCGCTCCAAAATGTCCCTTAGGGAACTCAAAAACAAAGACCCAAATAGTGGAATCCTCTCTGATACCAATGACAGAGTATCTAAAACTCTTCATCTTGATTGGGCCCACATTTACTGTTTGTTTGAAAATCATGACGGCCTCTCTGAAATATAGCAAAACCAATCCTTTTATATGAACATCAGTAAGTCTTAGTTACATGCCATTGCTGCTAGACCGAACCTGATGCTCTATATCAATGTCGTAAAGTGGGTAATTTATTATGCCCAACCTCAAGACCATTCCTTCAATGAGAATTCTATGGCACATCTAACCTCTTTTAGGCCCAAATATTTCTCCAGAACTTATGCCCTAAGACAACTCAACCAATTGCTAAATGCCAAATTCTTAGATTCCGACAAGACAAGATTCAACTTTGAAGAAATGATAAAATCTTGGATGAGTACCCCTGCAAGCTTCACATCCAAGGATGACAAATGCTACCCCCATTTACTAGTTTAAAGAGTTGTTTTCCCTATTTGAGTCCATGCTCTATAGGCTATACAGATTACCTGATTGCTCAGTATTTAAGGTTGAGTAGGAACCCCTTGCACACCATGTACTCACTACAGGGGAGTCCTTCAACTGGGCTCAAATTTTATCATTGGAAATCAAGGTGGCAATTGAAAGTTACCAGAAAACCCCAGCCTCCAAAAATCCCACTTTCTTTTACTCAGCTTACATCGTGGAAATATTTTGTGCGGCCTTTCAGTTTCCCTCCATGGGATGGAATTGGACCCTTTCTGCACCACCTATTCACAGTTATTTCTCAGCCTTGTGGGAAGATAATTTCATGCCTTTAATCTATGATATCTTCGACCATCTTGTTGGTACAATTTATTTGATGATTTTCAAGGAAAATGCTCCCACTTTTTCTGGACATGCTAAGTCACTTCTCTCCGGTATGTAGGAAAGTATTTCTCCTATGTCAGGACCTAGGGAAGCAATACAGCCAATCTGTTTCCCAGAATTGTGCCAGATAGACTATTGTTGGAAGAGATTTCTTATCAAACAGTAACATATGGTGTCTTCCCAAAACTCACTAGTGCTAAGAGAAGAGGATGGCCAAAGTTCCCACTTCATGTTGGGCCTCTAACACTGTAGAATTTAACAGCCGAAGTACATTCAAATTTTAGAGGTTAAAGACTTAATTAAAGAACCCATTAGTTTTGGGATAAAGATCAATATTTCTCTACATGCATGGCATAAAGTGAAGAAGAATGAGTGTCTCGTGGACAATCTACCAAAGACGGATCTAAGGAGTGATATCCCTAGCTTAACGTAAGTCTAGAACAAATAGAACAAAATATAGATCTACTTTACTAGATCAATAGAAGTGCAAACTAGTAGATAGATAGCTTACCACAGATTTGCAGATCCCTTTGCTCTTTGTTGATCCAATGCTCCAGCATCGTCAGATCTCAAGCTACAAGACCCTATTGAACATATAGATATTAGCAAACAATGAAAGCATACATTTCATATGATTGATCTAAGTTAACAGTTAAGGAAGAAAACTCTAAACATCATCAATGAGAAAACAGTTTATGGAAAGAGATTATATTAACTGTATAAAAGTGGGAATTACATAGAAAGGATGAAGGTACGACTAAAGACTCAACGTTGCATCCTCCATCCAACATGTCCAAGACAAGCCTGCAAGATGGTACAAGCTTCCCAATCACCAATATGGATTCTATCAGCATAAGGATACAATAGACCTTCCCCTCGTCCCATGGAGAGAGTGGGTGTTTATATATGGCTAAAGAGATAGGGTAGGTTGAGGATTAGGGGGGGATGGTTAAGGAATCTTACCATAAGGTTAGGAACTAAAATTCCACCTCACCTAGAGGCTAGGGATAGGCCTCCACCTCAACAAACTTCTAGAAAGACCTTGAGACTCCCCAAAATAGCCTTTAAACAACCTCATCGCACCCTGGTAAAGAACACAGAGTGACAGAGGGGGTTCGTCGCACTCTGTAGAAAGACAAGTTGCAACACTATCTCACCCTAGATGACCAAAAATTGCAACGTCGCACACTAGATGAAGGAGAAGTGTGACAACCTACTTAAAGAGGTCAACTAGGCAAGGAAAATCTTTCAATTGAATGTGTTTTAGCCCAGAATGAGTTTAGGGGTCAAAGCAAAGAGTTTAGATAATGGTCAAGATGACGACATTATCACAACGGTCATGATAACGACACTTGGTCATAATGACGATACTTGCAGTGGTCATGGTGATGACACTTGCACAAGGGTTACGACATTTTGGTGTAACAGCGAGATGGATTCTTCCACTTGTAATACCCAAATGGCACTCGAACTGGTGAAATATCCAGTTGTAGAAGATTTGTTAAATGTGTGGGCCAAGTGGAAAATTTCCCTTGGCAAGTCCTATATTAGAAATATTTAGTGATCCATGTTTTATGGAAAATATTCCCATGTAATTTTATGTAATTATTATTTAAGGGGAGAGATATCATAGAGAAGGGGGAGGATATAATCACTGAAAGAGGACTAGAGATACTCTGTTTCTTTGAGACATTGTAATTATTTGAGGGATTAACAAAATTCAGTTAGTTTTCTCTTGCTATCTCTTTTGTATCATTTGTCAAATTTCTTTGATAAATTACGATTTCTCACTCTTGTTTATGAACCAACACTGCTTTATTTTGCAAATTCAATAAATACATCAATTCGTAGGTTATATTTATCTTAACATATGATCTGGATGTTGTTATGTGTTAAATGAATTTATTTATTTAAATCGTTTTATCTATTTCTACAAATGATAATTAGTTATAATCACATTGATGCCAATTTTTCAATTAGCATATTTTAACAGAACAGTCTCATATATGCTTTAACTCTTAAGCTAAAATCATTCAATTTTCATTGTCTAGTCTTGTATTAAGATGATAAGTACAGATCCAATTCACATGTTTGTTAATTGGTGAAACAATTATTAAATTCAATATCTGATTGTTCTGCAAACTTAAATCATATTTCCTAATCCATATCTAGTGTAATTAGACATTTCTTAAGCTAACACTACTTACCCCTTATACATAGAGCAATTTTGATCTCCCTTAACAGGAAGACAGATCCATTCACCTAAGAGCCAACGGAGGCCTAATATCCGTAGGAGGCAGTCACACCAGACAATCTGGGGATATAACCACCCTTTTGTTGGGTTGTTTGAAGACTTTCAAATTGGGTTGTCACCTTCTGTTATTTGCCTTGGAAAATATTCCAGCATCACACCCGGGGCTTCAACACTCTCTAAACTCCTATTCCCCAATCTCTCTCTTTGTCTCTCTCTATCTCTAAACCCCTAACTCCCAATCTTACTCTCTCTCTATACAAACCTATAATCCCCAGTCTCTCTCTATCTATCTCAAACCCTAACCTCCATTCTCTCTCTCTCTCAAACCCTAACCTCCATTCTCTCTTTCTCTTTCTCTCTCTTTAATTCCCTAAACCCTAATATCTATCTTTCTATCATTCTATCTCTGAAACCCTAACCCTCAATATATCTCTCTATATAAACAACTAACCTCCAATCCCTTTCTCTAAACCCCTAATACCCAATCTCTCTCTAAACCCCCAAGCCTATCTCTCTCTCACTCTCTCTCTCTCAATATGAATCCCTAACACCCAATATCTCTCTCTCTAAAACCCTAACATCCAACCTCTCTCTTTCTATATCTCTCTCTAAACCCCTTACCTCCAATCTCTCTCTCTCTCTCTCTCTCTCTCTCTCTAAACCCGTAACCCCCAATATCTTTCTTTCTCTCTCTATCTATATCCAAAGCCCTTACCCCCAATCTCTCTCTCTCTCTCTCTCTTTATCTAAACCCTAAACACTAATATATATCTTTCTTTCCCTCTCGGTAAACCCATAACCCCCATTATCTCTCTTCGTAAACCTGTAACCTCCAATCCCTCTCCCTAAAACCTTAACACTAATATCTCTATCTAAACCCCTAAACCCATTATCTCTCTCCCTTTCTATCTATCTATCTAAAACCCTAACCCCAAAATCTCTCTCTATAAACCCCTAACTCCCTCAAATCCCTCTCTCTCTCGCTCTCTCTCTCTAAGCCCCTAAATCTCAACCCCTTATCTCTCTCTCTCTATTTATCTAAACCCCTAATTTCTACCCCTTAAAACACAATATCTCTCTCTCTAAACCCATAACTCCTAATCTCTCTCTTTCCTAATTCTGTCTCTAAACACCTAACACCCAACATCTCTCCTTCTATTTCTAAATCCCTAACCCCAATTATCCCTCTTTCTATCTCTCTTTCAAAACCTAGTCATAACTCTCAATCTCTCTCTTTTTCTATCTCGATATCTAAACCCCTAACCCTCAATCTCTCTCTTTGTCTATCTCTATCTTGAAACCCATAACCCTCTCTCTCTCTCTCTCTCTCTCTCTCTCTCTCTCTCTCTCTCTCTCTGTGTATATATATATATATATACAAAACCATAACCCCCAATGTCTCTCTCTCTCTCTCTCTCTTAAAACCCCTAACCTCCAATCTCTATCTCTCTCCCAAACCCTAAACTCCATTGTCTCTCTATCTCTCTCTATATACACCTATAACCACCAATATATATGTTTCTATCTTTCCCTCTTTAAACCCCTAACTCCCAATCTCTCTATCTCTCTACCTAAACCCCTAACCTCCAATACCTCTCTGCAAACCCCTAAGACCTAATCTCTCTCTATCTCTCTCTCAATCCGAACCCCTAACCCCCAATATCTCTCTTTAAACCCCTAAAATCCAACCTCTCTCTTTCTATATATCTCTCTGTAAACCCCTTACCTCCCATATCTCTCTCTCTAAACCCCTAAACCCCAATCTCTCTCTCTCTCTCTCTCTCTCTCTCTCTCTCTCTCTCTCTCTCTAGACCGCTAACCCCCAATGTCAATCTCTCTCTTTCTTTCTCTCTCTCTCTCTCTCTCTCCCCAAAACCTTAACACACAATCTCTCTCTCTCTCTTTGTAAACACTTAACCCCTAATCTCTTTGTCACAAACCATTATCTCTCTTTCTAAAACCCTAACCACCAATATATTTCTTTCAATCTTTCTCTCGATAAAACCCTAACAGCCAATCTCTCTTCTTGTAAACCCCTAACCTCCAATCCATGTCCCAAACCTCTAACCACCAATATCTCTCTCTAAACCCCTAACCAGTAGTATCTCTCTCTCTCTATCTATCTATCTAAACCCATAACCCCCAATCTCTCTCTCTCTCTCTCTCTCTCTCTCTCTCTCTCTCTCTCTCTCTCTAAACCACTTACGGCCCTAAATTGCAATCCCTTTCTCTATCTCTAAACGACCCTAAATTGCAATCTCTCTCTCTAAACCACTTACGGCCCTAAATTGCAATCCCTTTCTCTATCTCTAAACGACCCTAAATTGCAATCTCTCTCTCTAAACCACTAAATCCCAATCTCTCTCTTAATATTCCTCTCTCTTTCCCTCTCTCTCTAAACCACTAAATCCCAATATCTCTCTTCCTATCCCTCTCTTTTTCCCTCTCTCTCTTTAAACCTCTAACCTCCAATATCCCTTTCTTAAACAAACACTCTCTCGATCTAATCCCCTAACCCCCAATCTCTCTCTCTCTCTCTCTCTCTCTCTCTTCACCCCTAACACCCAATTGATCTCTCGATCTAAAACCAAAACCTCCTCTCTCTCTCTCTCAACCCCTAACCCCCAATTTCTATCTTCTTATCCCTCTCTCTCTCTCTATTCCTAAGATCCATTATTTGTCCACCTATCTCTCTCTCTAAACCCATAACTAAAAATATATCTCCCTCTATATCTCTCTCTCTCTAAAACCCTAACCCCAATATCTCTCTTTTTTAACCCCTAACCTATAATCTCTCTCTCTAAACCCCTAACCACCAATCTCTCTCTCTCCAAACCCCTAATCCCCAATCTCTCTCTCTCTCCAAACCCCTAATCCCCAATCTCTCTCTCTCTCTAAACCCCTGACCCCCAATCTCACTATCTCTCTCTATAAACCCGTAACCCCCAAAATCTCTCTCTCTCTCTCTCTCTCTATATATATATATATATATATATAAACCCCTAACGCCAATCTATCTCTCTCTCTCTCTCTCTAAACCCCTAACCCCCATTCTCTCTCTCTCTCTCTCTCTCTCTCTCTCTCTCTCTCAATATGAACCCATAACCCCCAATCTCTCTCTCTCTCTAAACCCCTAACTTCCCATCTCTATTTCTATCTCTCTCTCTAAATCCCCAATGCCCAATATCTCTTCCTATCACTCTCCCTTTTTCTCTCTCTCTTTAACCCCTAATCCCCATTCTCTCTCTCTCTCTAAACCCCTAACACCAATTAATTGTCTCTCTAAACCTCTAACCTCCAATATCTCTCTCTCTCTCTCAGACTCTCTCTCGGTTTAATCCCCAAACCCCTAATATCTCTCTCTCTCTCTCTCAACCCTTAACACCCATTCAATCTCTCTCTCTGAACCCCTAACCACCTATCTCTCTCTCTCAACCCTTAACCCCCAATTTCTCTCTTTAACCCCCCAACCCCAATCTCTCTCTCTCTAAACCCTTAACCCACATTATCTCTCTAAACTCCTAACCACCAATCTCTCCCCTTCCATATATCTCTCTCTAAATCCCTAACCCCCAATATCTCTCTTTGTAAACCCCTAACCTGCAATCTCTCTCTCTAAACCCCTAACCGCCAATCTCTCTCTCTAAACCCCTAACCACCAATCTCTCTCTCTCTCTCTAAACTCCTAATCCTGAATATATCTCTTCTTATCCCTCTCTCTTTATCTCTCTCTCTCTATATATAAAACCCCAATCTCTCTCTTTTAAATCCATAACCCCCAATCTCGCTCTTTCTATCCCTCTCTCTTTCACTCTCTCCTTTTAAACCTCTAACCCCCAATCTCTCTCTCTCTAAACCCCTAACCCCAATTCTCTCTCTCTCTCTCTCTCTCTCTCTCTCTCTCTCTCTCTCTCTCTCTTAACCCCTAACACCCAATCGATCTCTCGATCTAAACCCCAAACCTACTCCTCTCTATCTCAACGGTTAACACCCAATCTCTCTCTTCTTATCCCTCTCTCTCTTTAAATCCCCAACCCCAATCTCTCTCTCTTGCTTTATCTATACCTCTAACCTCCATTCTATGTCCATCTATCTCTCTCTCTATCTATCAAACCCACTAACCCTCTCTCTCCCTCTCTCTCTCTAAAACCCTTCACCCCTAATCTCACTCCCTTTCTTTAAATCCCTAATCCCCAATCACTCTCTCTCTCTCTCTCAACCCCTAATCTCCATTCTCTCTCTATATATATCTATATATCTATCTATTTGTTAGCACTCAAAATTTACCCTTTGGTTATGGAAGAATAATCTTGAGGTAAGTACTTCAAACCAACCTTTAGGAGGAAAGCTAGCTTCTTTCATACCAGAGAAGACTCTCTCAAAAGATAGATACAATGACTAGGAATGTTCTAACACAACTGGAATTAAAGCTTATAATGGTTGAAACAATATGGTTTCACTAAGCATGGAGTCATAATCTTAAGATATAAAAGATACACAGGGCTTTCACAATACTAATCTTTTCACAGAGGTGGGATAGTCATTCATTCATGGTCAAGTTCTTGATTTGCTGGTGATAAAAGAGGAAAAGTGAACAGTCCATTAATATGGGCACAACATGGTAAATCCAATATTAACTTTAGATGAAAAATGAATTGTGGATACTTGAAATTAACAAATCATAGCATAAAATATAAATTATGATTCATCATACACTTATTTTAAGTATGAAAGAACACATAATGGAAAGAGATAACAGGAAAAGCATTCACAAAAGAAAAGGAAAATACATAATATGAAGGGATTAACACGAGAATATCTACTTCCAAATTGCTTGCTTCTACTCTACAACTATTATTAAGCCTTTAAATATTCAATACACAAATGTCTTTCATTCTCATAAGTTCCAACCCTTACAATGATGTCAAATTAGTCGTTTTATACAAAACCTTCTTTGAGGAAAACCCTAACTGCTTCATAACTAAAAATAACAAAGTTAAACTAAGTATTACATTTTACTTCGGTCAAAATTTCATACAAGTGTCAAAACTTCTCAAAACATAAATTATGCTGGCTGGCAATTGTCTGGCAAATTTTGAGCATGAGTCTTCAGGAGTGTAAGCTATACTTAATTTTTCCACATTTCTGCACTATTTTCCATTGATTCACCTTGGGTATCTCATAACTTTTCATTTCTTTAACCAATGCCTTCATTTCTATGTTATCTACACTGGAAATCTGGGGTATTCTTCCAACTATCATGATTAACTGATGTAAAACTTCAAAATCATCTGATAGCTTCTCCAATAGAATTTTTCCTGTCAAAACATGAGTTAAATCTTTAAACTTTTCATGATTTGTCCTAACCTCAAATAGTAAATATTTGTAATTCTTTGGAGGAATCAACTCATTATTTTCTCCTGGTTGAAGCCCTGGGTATGTAAGTGCTTGAATGTTTTCCAAGGCTAGAAATAGAGGGTGAAAGCCCAATTTGAAAGGCTTCAAACAACTCTACGCAAGAGCAGTTCTATCCCCAGACTGTTTGGTGTGCTTGAATCCCATGGATGTAAGGCCTCCACTAGCACTTAACTGGGTTGATCCTGATGGATATTTCTTCTTGTGAGGGAATATCAAAAGCGTTCTATCTCTAGAAGTGAGTAATGTTTGCTTTAAAGGAAATCTAAGCTAAGTTAGATCTAAATTAAAGGAATATGTTTTGGTGTGCAGGATAACCATATCTGACAATTAATAAGTATTTCACCAATTGACAAACATGTGAAGTGGATCTTTACTTATTAGCTTAAGACACAGTCAAAAAATTAAAATTGAATGATTGTAGCTTAAGAGTTAAAGCACATGCACGATTATCCTATTGAAACATGCTGATTGAAAAATTGGCATTAATTTTATAATATATGTTTATCACTTGCAGAAATAGATAAATGAATAAATTCACTTAAGACATAATAAATTCCAAACTGTAAGTTCAAATAAATTCAATCTACAGATCGGATGCATTCATTGAATAGAAAAGGATAAAACAGAGTTGATTTAAATAATTAAGGTGAAAAACCGGAATTATCAAACACACTTGACAAAATAGACAAAGAAGATGACAAAAGAAACTAACTTTGATTCATCAAGTTTGCAAAAAATTAAAATATCTCAGGTGAAATAGTGTTTCTCCAGTCCTTCTCTGGTGATTTCTCCCCCTATCCCCTATGAGATCTCTACGCCTTTAATAATAATTTACAATAAAGATACGAAAGGTGGACTTCCCATAAAAAAGGGATTACAAAATCAATCTAATCTAAGTATGTGAAAATCCTCACTACAGATCTAAGAGCTGATGTATACCTCACAATGAAAGAATTTAGGAATAAGATTAAGAGTGGTCAATTCAGTAAAATGAGCAACATAATAATAATACAGATAGAACTCGGATAGAAGCAAAATAACTTCACACACACTAATTCATTAATCACAAATGGACAAATAAATAATACAATGCATGAGGATTCGAATGCCAAGGTGGAAATTTGAATTAGCCTTCATGGAGTGATCAAAATATCACTGGAGTGTCATCAAAGCACAACTAGAATTCTATCTCATCACCGGTGGAGTCATCAATGCACAAGTAACTATCAAGCATCAGTAAAAATGAGTCTGATTGAGTGTGGTAGGTTTGACTGAGTGTAACTGGCACATGGAGGTACTAACTGAATGAAGGAAGCTCAGTGGAGGGTGCATGAGGAGCTAACTGGAGTCAGAATGGGCAGTCTAGTCTCATTGGGGGTCCATCGGACTGATACAGTCAGTTGAGAGTAAGTCTATTCTTAAATCAAGGAGAGAACTAAAGATAAATCAACTAACTGAAGTGCAACTGAGTGGTAGGTGAGAGAGGACAAGTGGATTCTTTAAATCAAGGAAGAAGGGCGCACTAATATCTAGGAGGGATAAAACTGATCTGTGAGAACCTCCCGGGGCTAGCTAGATGAGGGTTAGGTGTTGGGACTGATAACTGGGATGCATGCAATTGCATCCATGCATGCAGAATGCATGCAAGAATGAAAATGAAAATAATGAAAATGTTGGTAGGACTAGGGTGGAGTATAGGAATATCCTAACACCCCCCCTTAATCCATCTTGGGCCCTAGTAACTGAGACCAAAGGTCACCCAATACAATGAATCATAATAACAGTCAATAAACCAAGGAAATGGGGAAAAACTCATGGAAAAAATACCCCCCCTCAAAAAAGACTATAAAGCACACAAAAAATAAATGCTCCAAACTCAAGCAGGTGTGATGCTTGGTCATATGTCTGGAGGTATCTTCTTCTTGGGAAGAAGTGGATCATGCTCAAAAAGCATGTCTGTGTACTTGCTCTTCAGATCGAATGTGATGAGGACAAATCCAAAGGTGTGAGGATGATCCTTGAACATGTGATTCGAATCAGCTGAGGTAGGATCAAATCTATGAATGTGCAGATAGTCTTTTGTCTTCTCCTTCGAACCATCATAGGTGAGATTATGCCCAAAAGAACCATCACGTGATAGTAAATGCTTTGAATCCAAATCAGATCCAAGACTTGAAGAATGGCTTCTTAAGATCTCCTTTGAACCATTTGAGGTGAGATCTAAACCATTGAATGCATGAGAAATTATCCCAAGCGAATGGTAATGGCCATCATGGGTGAGATTATGCCCAAACGAACCATCAAGTTTCAGTGATTGCTTGGAATCCAAATCAGATCCAAGACTTGAATCATGGTTTCCTAAGATCTCCTTTGAACCATTTGAGGTGAGATCTAAGCCAGTAAATGCGTGAGAAATTATCCCAAGTGAATGGAAATGGCCATCATCTTCAATAACCTTCTGAAAGCATGAAATAATTATCATATAGTAGTACATAAGAGTTGAGTGATCAAGGAGAGCGAATGCATTACCTTCAATGGTTGATTTAACCTCTGAAACATTCATGAGATCATGATTCAAACCAATAGACTCTGGTGCAAGAGACGATTTAGGAACCTCTGCAATTTCTAGAGTGTGAGCTGGCACAAAATTCGAAATAGAAGAAATTTTGAGCATGAGTGTAGAATCTGCATGTTCTTCTTCTTTGCGTCTAACTTCAATGTGAGATATGTTTGATACTGATTCATGATCAATGAGATCATCAAGGAGGGCGAATGCATGACTGGGATTGCTCTCGAAAGGGTTTGGACCAATCCCTTCATTCTGTCTGCCAAATCTTTCATCCAGGTGGGCCCATAGCTCTTTTGGAGATTCAACATTAAGGGAGTGGATTTCCATGCATCGAGACATAGCATGCCACATGGGTGCAAGGGCTATTTCACCTTCATTTAACCAGTCATTCTCTTCTTCAGAGGATTCGAACTCTCTTTCAAAACAATAATAAAAAAGATCATGGCTCTTCAAATATGCTATCATTTTCGGTTTCCATTCATCATAGTTGAATAGATAAAGAGGAGGAATTCCTTCGAAATTCATGGAAGCTGTAGAAGACCTACAACAACAATAGAAAATATCTACAACTTCTACTGCTGCAAAAATGCAGAAACTGTTGCAACTGCTGCACTCAAAATATTGATAATAACGTGCAAAAAAATATCAGGAATGGAGATACACAATACTCTCAACATGCTCTGATACCATGTGAAAATCCTCACAACAGATCTAAGAGATGATGTATACCTCACAATGAAAGAATTTAGGAATAAGATTAAGAGTGGTCAATGCAGTAAAATGAGCAGCACAATAATAATACAGTAGAACTCAGATAGAAGCAAAATAACTTCACACACACTAATTCATTAATCACAAATGGACAAATAAATAATACAATGCATGGGGATTCAAATGCCAAGGTGGCAGTTCGAATTAACCTTCATGGAGTCATAAAAATATCACTGGAGTGTCATCAAAGCATAACTAGAAGTCTATCTCATCACCGGTGGAGTCATCAATGCACAAGTAACTGTCAACCATTAGTCAAACTGAGTCTAACTAAGTGTGGTAGGTGTGACTGAGTGTAACTGGCACATGGAGGCACTAACTGAATGAAGAAGGATCAGTGGAGGGAGCATGAGGAGCTAACTGGAGTTAGAATCGGTAGTCTAGTCTCATCAGAGGTCCATCGGAGTGATACAGTCAGTTGAGAGTTAGTTTATCCTTAAATCAAGGAGAGAACTAAAGATAACTCAACTAACTGAAGTGCAACTGAGTGGTAGGTGAGAGAGGACAAGTGGCTTCCTTAAATCAAAGAAGAAGGGCACACTAAGCTCTAGGAGGGCTAAAACTAATCTGTGAGAAGCTCCCAGGGCTAGCTAGCTGAGGGCTACATGCTGGGACTGATGACTGGGATGCATGCAATTGCATGCATGCATGAAGAATGCATGCTGCACGTAGAAATGCATGCAAGACTGAAAATGCAAATAATGAAAATGTTGGTAGGACTAGCGTGGAGTATAGGAATATCCTAACACCCCCCCTTAATCTATCCTGGGCCTTGTTAACTGAGACCAAAAGTCATCCAATACAATGAATAATAATAAAAGTAAATAAACTGAGGAAATAAGGAAAACCTCATTGGAAAAATACCCCCCCTCAAAATAGACTGTAAGGCACACCAAAAATAAATTCTACAAATTCAAGCAAGTGTGATGCTTGGTCATATGTCTGGAGGTATCTTCTTCTT
Organism: Larix kaempferi; assembly: GCA_027924585.1. NCBI lineage: Eukaryota > Viridiplantae > Streptophyta > Pinopsida > Pinales > Pinaceae > Larix > Larix kaempferi. The sequence goes on along the minus strand of BSBM01000762.1, from coordinate 12,060,816 downwards.
GGGAAGAAGTGGATCATGCTCAAAAAGCATACCACATGGGATCAAGGGCTCTTTCACCTTTATTTAACCAGTCATTCTCTTCTTCAAGGGATTCGAACTCTCTTTCAAAACAATAATCAACGAGATCATGGCTCTTCAAATATGCTATCATTTTTTGTTTCCATTCAACATAGTTGAATAGAGAAAGAGGAGGAATTCCTTCAAAATTTATGGAAGCTGTAGAAGACCTGCAAAAACAATAGAAAATATCTGCAAAAATGCAAAAACTGCTGCAACTACTGCACTCGAAATATTGATAATAACGTGCAAAAAAATCTCAGGAATGGAGATCGAGAATACTCTCAACATGCTCTGATACCATGTGAAAATCCTCACAACAGATCTAAGCGCTGATGTATACCTCACAATGAAAGAATTTAGGAATAAGATTAAGAGTGGTCAATGCAGTAAAATGAGCAATAGAATAATAATACAGTAGAACTCAGATAGAAGCAAAATAACTTCACACACACTAATTCATTAATCACAAATGGACAAATAAATAATACAATGCATGAGGATTCGAATTCTAAGGTGGAAATTCCAATTAGCCTTCATGGAGTGATCAAAATATCACTCGAGTGTCATAAAAGCACAACTAGAAGTCTATCTCATCATCGGTGGAGTCATCAATGCACAAGTAACTGTCAACCATCAGTCAAACTGAGTCTAACTAAGTGTGGTAGGTGTGACTGAGTGTAACTGGCATATGGAGGCACTAAATGAATGAAGGAGGCTCAGTGGAGGGTGCATGAGGAGCTAACTGGAGTTAGAATGGGCATTCTAGTCTCATCGGAGGTCCATCAGAGTGATACAGTCAATTGAGAGTCAATCTATACTGAAATCAAGGAGAGAACTAAAGATAACTCAACTAACTGAAGTGCAACTGAGTGGTAGGTGAGAGAGGACGAGTGGCTTCCTTAAATCAAGGAATAAGGGCGCACTAAGCTCTAGGAGGGATAAAAATGATCCGTGAGGAGCTCCCGGCGCTAGCTAGCTAAGGGCTAGGTATTGGGACTGATGACTGGGATGCATGCAATTGCATACATGCATGAAGAATGCATGCTGCATACTGAAATCCATGCAAGACTGCAAATGAAAATAATGAAAATGCTAGTAGGACTAGGGTGGAGTATAGGAATATCCTAAAACCCCCCCTTAATCCATCCCGGGCCCTGGTAACTAAGACCGACGGTCACCCAATACAATGAATAATAGTAACAGTTAATAAATCGATGAAATGGGGAAAACCTCATGGGAAAAATACTCCCCCTCAAAATAGATTGTGATGCACACCAAAAATAAATTCTCCAAACTCAAGGAGGTGTGATGCTTGGTCATATGTATGGAGGTATCTTCTTCTTGGGAAGAAGTGGATCATGCTCAAAAATCATGTGCTTGTACTTGCTCTTCAGATCGAATGTGATGAGAACAAATCCAAAGGTATGAGGATGATCCTTGAACATGTGATTCAAATTAGCTGAGGTAGGATCAAATCTATGAATGTGCAGATAGACTTCTGTCTTCTCCTTCGAACCATCATAGGTGAGATTATGCCCAAAAGAACCATCACATGATAGTAAATGCTTTGAATCCAAATCAGATCCAAGACTTGAAGAATAGTTTCTTAAGATCTCCATTGCACCATTTGAGGTGAGATCTAAACCATTGAATGCATGAGAAATTATCCCAGACGAATGGCAATGGCCATCATGGGTCAAATTATTCCTAAAAGAACCATCAAATATCAGTGATTGCTTGGAATTCAAATCAAATCCAAGACTTGAATCATGGTTTCTTAAGATCTCCTTTGAACCATTTGAGTTGAGATCTAAACCAGTAAATGCATGAGAAATTATCCCAAGTGAATGGCAATGGCCATCATCTTCAATAACCTTCTGAAAGCATGAAATAATGATCATATAGTAGTACATAAGAGGTGAGTGATCAAGGAGAGCGAATGCATTACCTCCAATGGATGATTTAACCTCCGAAACATTCATGAGATCATGATGCAAACCAATAGACTCTGGTGCAAGAGAGGATTTAGGAACCTCTGCAATTTCTAGAGTGTGAGCTAGCACATAATTAAAAATAGAAGAAATTTTGAGGATGAGTTTAGAATCTACAAGTTCTTCTTCTTTGTGTCTAAATTCAATATGAGATATTTTTGATACGGATTCATGACCAATGAGATCATCAAGGAAGGCAAATGCATCACTAGGCTTGCTCTCAAAAGGGTTTGGACCAATCCATTCATTCTGTCTTCCAAATATTTCATCTAGGTGGGCCCATAGCTCTTTTGGAGATTCAACATCTAGGGAGTGGATTTCCATGAATCGAGCAATAGCATACCACATGGGTGCAAGGGATCTTTCACCTTCATTTAACCATTCGTTCTCTTCTTCAGAGGATTCGAACTCTCTTTCAAAACAATAATCAAAGATATCATGGCTCTTCAAATATGCTATCATTTTTGGTTTCCATTCAACATAGTTGAATAGAGAAAGAGGAGGAATTCCTTTGAAATTCATGGAAGCTGTAGAAGACCTGCAAAAATAATAGAAAATATCTGCAACTGCTACTACTGCAAAAATGCAGAAACTGCTGCAACTGCGACACTCGAAATCTTGATAATAACCTGCAAAAAATTATCACAAATTGAGATAGACAATACTCTCAACATGCTATGATACCATGTGAAAATACTCACAGCAGATCTAAGAACTGATGTATACCTCACAATGAAAGAATTTAGGAACAAGATTAAGAGTGGTCAATGCAATAAAAGGAGCAACATAATAATAGTACATTAGAACTCATATAGAAGCAAAATAACTTCACACACACTAATTCATTAATCACAAATTGACAAATAAATAATACAATGCATGAGGATTTGAATGCCAAGGTGGCAATTCGAATTAGGCTTCATGGAGTGATCAAAAGATCATTGGAGTGTCATCAAAGCACAACTAGAATTCTATGTCGTCATCAGTGGAGTCATCAATACGCAAGTAACTATCAACCATCAGTCAAACCAAGTCTAACTGAGTGTGGTAGTTGTGACTGAGTGTAACTGGCACATGGAGGCACTAACTGAATGAAGCAGGATCAGTGGAGGGTGCATGAGGAGCTAGCTGGAGTCAGAATGGGCAGTCTAGTCTCATCGGAGGTCCATTGGCGTGATACAGTCAGTTTAGAGTCAGTCTATCCTTAAATAAAGGAGAGAACTAAAGATAACTCAACTAACTGAATTGCAACTGAGTGGTAGGTGAGAGAGGACGAGTGGATTCGTTAAATCAAGGAAGAAGGTCACACTAAGCTCTAGGAGGGATAAAATTGATCCGTGAGAAGCTCCTGGGGATAGCTAGTTGAGGGCTAGGTGCTAGGACTGATGACTGGGATGCGTGAAATTGCATGCATGCATGCAGAATGCATGTTGCATACTGAAATGCATGCAAGACTGAAAATGTTGGTAGGACTAGGGTGGAGTATAAGAATATCCTAACAAAGAATAGCCAAGGGTGCCTTGCCACTTGTCCCAAACTTCTAACAACTCATCCACATATGGATACATACCTAGCTCGATTCCTAACTGGGCATCACACGTGAAAGATTCAATCTCATTATTTCTTAATGTGTGCCAAGTATGCAGAAAGATGTGGATCTTGTTCTCTAGACTGACAGGTTGCTTGATGAACTTGTCAACTTCTGAAATCTGTATGTGCTCGAGCTGCTAATCTGTTCTTTGACCTGTGCACACCTACTATTCACCTTCTCAATCATCATCTTTGGTGGAGAAGCCTTCTCAATAAGTTCGAAAGTGGGAAATTTTAGCATGACCATGACGTTGTCTCGAACATACCATCTTCTTCCACAAATTTCTTGTGCCTTCTTAATTGTTTCTTCAACCCTCTCACAAGCATTTTTCCAGGCATCCAAAGATGTTCTTATTCTCCTAAACTTGAAGCTATCCAAGACTGGGATATCCTCAGGCTTATCCTTAATATACCTTTGCCAATCAGTAACATATTCAATGGCCTTGGAAGCTTGTTTCCTTTATTCAATATGTTGCTGAAGAATAATAGAAATCTTCTCAAAAACATACTAAGTTTCCTGAATATCATTCAGGGAACTAAATAAGTCATCCAAAAGCTTGTGATGCTGCTCATTAACTTCGAAGGCCAAATCCTTGAACTCTCCCTCGGGGAATATAGGAAAAGAAGAAGTGGCTGCATTGGAAACTACATGCTTCAGATGTTGTTCTAGTACTGCTATCTTCTCGATATTTCTAGTATTTTGGAGTTGTGTATCCTGGAGTTGAACCTAGAGAGAAGTATTATGTTCTTGCCAATCCTTGAGCTAACTTTCATACTCATTCCTTAATTCATGAATCTCATATTTATGTTCTTCATTAATTTTGATCTGCTAATCTTGGAGCTTCTTCAATTCTTCTTTCTTAATGTCAATCTCCTTATTCAGTCAAGTCATTGAATCATAATTGGCTCCAACAAATTCTCCCATTGCTGCAGCATTGTCTAATGCCTCCTGTTGAATGTCAACAGAATTTTTTTCCCAAATTATTTGATTGGGGACAGGCGCTTGGAGCATAGTTGGTTCCCTTCTTCTTTTATTACCTCTTTTCAGCACTGCTTTGGTTGATCTACTGTAAAAGTATTTCCCAATGGAAACCATAGCATCATCTCCAGAATCAACTATCAACTTAGTTGAAGATGTGGAAATATTACATGTTGCAACTAATGTTGTTGTTTGGGTAACAATGGAATTAAGGATGTACATAGTTATTTGGTAGGTAGATAGAGGAGAAGGGGTGGTTGTAGAAACTGAAGGTACAGAAGTAGGAGAAGTAGTCAAAGTGACAACCTCAAGAAGGGAAGTAGGAGCAATGGTAAGTGATGGTTTCAGAGAAACGATTGGAAACTGCATCTCAGTAACTATTGGTGGTAAGGTGACAGGTGGAACTGTAAAGGTCGGATGTTAAGTAATGATGGAGGTTAATGTATAAAATAATTTAGATATGGTGGATGGTGGTAGTGTAACCTCAATAGATGAGGTGGAAGGAAGCTCAACCGAAGTGAGTGGGGGTGAAAGTGTTGATGTAACAAAAGTGTTAATAAATTCAGGAAAATAAACCTCTGAAGTGGTATCGTCCATCACAAAGCTATCAAGCAAATCGACAATAGTCTGAGAGACTCTAGTGATTCTTATATAACAGGTATAACAAGGAAAAGAGGAAGCCATTCATCCTCTACATCATTTTATTCAATATTTAATGTGGGTATTTGAGATGCAGAGGATTGAATCTTCTGTCTTTTTGTTGGTGTGCTTGTAGCAATCACCTAAGTATCAACCATTCCAGTCATGTGTGCTAGTTTCTTCTTCATCTCATCAGCTGATTGAATCAGAATCTACTTGACCTATTGAACATCCTCCACAAGGTCTTTTCCTTTGCCTTCATCTGGGTAGGTTAGCATCAAGGGAGTACTTTCCTTTTGTGCATATTCTCTACTCTAACCCTTTTTTCCTATTCTTAAAGTGATAGTTCCATTTTCCTTTAAATCAAAACCTTGGACTTGAGTTCATGTTGGTATTGGAGAATAAAACTTTGTTCTTCTTTAAATTTAACCCTAATCGGGCCTTCAAAAAACAAAGTGACTCCTTGGTAAATGAAATCATCAGGAATAGTATCGTGAGAATAAGTAGTCCTTATATGTTCTTGGTAAAAGTTGTTGGCTACGAATCCCTTAGGGTCATGCATCCTTTTGGGATATTTTCCCAGCTTTAGTGAAGCAATTTTCTTCCCCAACACTGCAGGATGTGCTGAATTTTGGATGACCAGAGGGCCAAGGTTCAATGGGAATTTGGGCCATCCTTTTCTTTTAGGTCCATTTAGCTTGAGGAATACTCAATTTATAAAATTTTGGTAAGCAATTTATTCAACCAACAATCTATCTGGGACTATCCCTGGCAATAAATGAACTGTATTACGTCCCCAAACCCTGACATAGGAGAAGGATTCTCCTACATACCAGTCACAAACAGTGGGGATGAGTATTTTGGGATGAGCAGAGAAGGCAGGTGCATCGTCTCTGAATATCGTGTGATAAATTGTTTTAAATAAATTATCACATATGTCATACAGCAAAGGCACATAGTTTTTTTCCCATAATGTTGAACACTATATGTGAACTGGAGGTGCTGATAAGGTCCAATTCCATCCCATCGAGAGGAACGGGAATGTTGAACAAACACATTAATAAAATAGGCCGAATAGAAAAAAGGAGGTTTCTTTTAGGCCAATGTTTTATGTTAACGTTCTATTTCTGATTTTAACTCGGCTGACAGTATCTAGGCCCAATTAAATGATTCCCCTGTTGTGAGAATGTGATGAGCCATAGGTGACCATTCAACTTTAAACACATAACAATTGGGTAAGCCGTATAGCCTGCACAACATGGAATCTAGGAGAGAAAAGGGTTCCTTGAACCATGAAATAGGGTAAGAGTTATTGGCTTTGGGTATGAAGTTGGTCGGGTTGTTCATCCAGAATTTTATTATCTCATCAAAATTAAACCAGGTCTTCACAGAATCTAGGAAAACCACATTGAACAATTGGGTGGCTAGCCTAAGGGCATATGCCCTAGAAAAAACTTCTGAGTGGAAAGAAGTCACTTGGGACCCTGTATTATCATTGAAGGAACAAGATTTAGGGTCTGCATGATCGATTATCCATTTCACGACATCTTTGTATGGGAGGAGGGATGGTCTAGCTGCTATAGCATGTAATTGACAATCCCTGATATTCTCATAAATAGAGTGGTTATCCTATATTTTCGACAAGTGGTCATTTTCAATAATTTCATAAATCCTTGACCACTCCAGCTGATAGGTTTCAGATACTCTATCACTGATATCAGTGCGAATTCCAAAATTGGGGTCTTTGTTTATCAAGTCTTTCTCGGTTGTCTTGGAACGGGTATTTCTCAACATGGTGGAAGACTGGTAATTCTAATAAATAAAATAAAACCAATGAAAAATAGTTTGAAATTGAAGAAAATATCCAAACAACCAATAGGAAAAGGTAGAAGACCAACCTGTTCCAACAAAAACAATAGAAGAACAACCCTGGTAAAAACTGGCAGTAAAAATCCTTGTCGCGGGTTAAATTCTCGAAATAGAAAATGGTAAAAGAAAATAATGAAAATCGAATTATTTAACAAATTCTTGGGATGAAATCTGGATCGTAGGATCACAACCAATCGACGGCTAAGATGTAAAATGAAAGATGCGGAAATTATTTTTTGCAAAAAATGTACATCCTTTCCGCAATCCACAATGCGGGTTGTGGGTTGCGGGTTACGGGGACGCAAACGACACAATTGAAAACAATGTTCTTTCTACATTCCACAATCTGCAATTGCGGGTTGTGGGTCAGGGAAACGCAAAGTGCATATTTATTTTTCAAACACTTTCTGCAATCCTCAATCTGCATTGCAGGTTGCAGAAATGAAAAGTGCGAATTTATTTTTGGAACTATTTCTGCAATTTGCAATCCGCAATTGCAGGTTGCGGAAGAGAATAACCGATTTTATTCAAAAATCATTTCCAACATCTGAATCCACAATTGCGGATTGTGGGTTGCGGAAAGAAGAAAATTCAAATCCGAATAAACAACATTCCGCAATCCGCATTGCGGATTGAGTATTCTGGGTTGTGGAAAGGACAAATTTTGAAGAAAATTCATGCTTTCCGAAACTCACAAAAACACACAAAAAACCATAAATTTTTGAAGGGAAAATTTATTAGTTGGATTGGAACATGAAAACTAAATCAAATATAAGATAAAAACCTTAACAACCCAAAAATAAGTAAGGGATGTGAAAATTACCTTCGAAAATTAAAATTTGGGGCTCCAATTATTTAATAAATAATGGGATCTGTTGTCTCTACAACAAATGGCGCCAGGCTGGGCGAAGCAGTTATCTCTGGAAATTTAATCCTTAGTTATGAAAGAGGTATGTCAGATTGAAAGATGTTTCATCATGTAACTCACAAATTGTTTTCATCAAAATACAACCAAACAGCAAAGTTAAATCATATGATTGATATGTTCCCATCCAAAATCAATTAATGATGATGTCTATTTGAAACGGAAGCATAGAAGTAAAGAAGGAATTCTCAACCAATATGTAAACATAGGAGGGAAGTTTATGATAAACCTTAGAATAAAATTACAACCATTCCATATCACCAAATCATGAGTCACCTCGTTTTATTAAACATTTGTTAATAATATGTACAGATGCAATACTTAAAATAAATACACTCCTTTTTGTTTTCTTTTTAAATAAAAATATTAAGAATTTCTTGAAACAAGGCCATTTCCCTGACTTGGTAATCAGATGTTGGCAACGCCACTCACAAACCTCATCTGGAAAATGAACAAGCTAGCTCTATAGGGAGACTCCTTGTCTTTTATCTTTTGACACTAAAAGAAACTATCATGGCTTGGTAACCATATGGTGACAATTCCAGTCCAACATAAAGTTCGTGATCATGGTAGGGATGGCTTATTATAAGACCCCCCTGTCCTTGAATACAACAAGTTGTCTTATGAAAAGAAAAAAAAATTATTGGTGTGTAAATTACAAGACACTACCATGGCTTGGTGACCACCTTGTAGTAGTGTTACTCACTGATGTTTGCGGATCATGAATGGACCAACCTATAATAGGATCTTCCACCTTCCAGCAGTAGATGAAAGTCACCTCCCTATCTTGGTGACCAGATGTGGAGATGTCATTCCGTTAACATCTATGAACGTAATGGGATGACTTTTGATAAGACCCCCCATCTTGCAATTCACAATTATTAGAATGCATTTTAATTTTCAAGGTGATCAGAATGGGATCCAAAACAACTGAAAGTTGATCAGGCTATGAGGGTTTGCTTCCAATCACTAATGAAACATAAGGTAAGAAAAATGTAATCGCTTTTAAGACTTCAATTGAAAAAATGAAACACCTATAAAGATAGTGATTAAGGTGGGAAAGTATCAATTAAAGATCTTCAAAATAATGGCTATTAAATTTCGCGAAAGAAATTTTTAGATATGGGATAAGTAAAGTAAAACTGACAAGGCTACCCAAAAAATCCAGACCGTATCGATCTGAGACACACTGATCAACATCCTCTGCAAAATGTGTGGACATTATTCAAAAAAGAATCGAAATGTAAAAGAAAAATAAACAAAACAAAGAAATAAAGAAAGAAAGAAAAGAAAAATACAGTTATGTACAGGTAAGCCAATATGCTCCTCTAAACAAAATACCTTTTTAGCAGTTGGACATTCACTGGATAGGTTTCTGAAATACCTTCCAGTGTTTGCATCCAGAAAGTAGTAGGACCAATCTTTTCTGTAATAATGAATGGTCCTATCCATAAGTGTTGAAATTTGGTGTAATCATTCTTGTATTTGTGCTACTTATCCCACTTTAACACCAAATCTCCCACAGTGAACTCCGTATCAGACGAGGACTTCTCATTAAACCATCTCTTCACTAGTTGTTGGTGCTAATACAAATTGTTCTTGGATTTTTCCCTATCTTCTTCCAACTTAAGTAGTGTATCAATCCTTTGTTGGAGTGGAAAAGAATCATCGTCTTGTATCGAATGTGCTAGTTGTAGTGAAGGAATCATAAGGTTGGATGGTAAGATGGCCTCCTTACCGTAAACCATATAGTAATGAGAGTTTCCAATGGCTTCTTTTGGGGTGACACAGTATTCCCAAAGAGAATTATACAAATGGGTGTGCCAATCTTTATGGTGGGTGTCTACTGTCGTCTTTAATATATTAATCATGTTTTTGTTGGAAGACTCAGCCAATACATTCCCTTACGGATTGTAATTGGTGGAATATTTCGGTTTTATCCCTTTTTCAAGGGCATATTGGGTAAGGTCGATGGAGGAAAAATAAGATGCATTGTAAAACACCATAAATTTGGGTGCACCAAACCTAGTGACTATTTGAGTTTCGAGAAAGGATATCACTTGGTTTGTATTGGCTTGTCTGAGAGGAACTGCCTCTACCCACTTGGTAAAATAGTCTGTGGTTGTCAGGATGTACTTATGTTGTACGGAGGAGGCAGGGTTAATAGGTCCAACAAAATCTATGCCCCTTTGTTGAAATGGAAACTGGATTGTAACTAGATGGAGGGGAAATGCAGGCTTATTAACTTTTCTAGCACACTTCTGAAATGCTTCACATTTTCTGACATAAACATATACATCCTTGAATAAAGTTGGCCAGTAGTAGCCTGCTCTCAGGATCTTATGGGAAATAGTTTCTCCTGAGAAGTGTCCTCCCGTAGGTTCTTCATGAAATTCCAATAGAATGTTGTCAGTTTTGGCTTTCTCCAAACAACTAAGAAACACACCATCATAGTTTTTCCTAAACAATACACCATCAATAAAATAATATGGTGCAACCTTTAACCTTAAAGCTCTACGTTTTTAAAATCAAGGGTTCTGGGAGAAAACCCATGGGTTAGCAAGAACTTGATGTCATCATACCATTTAGATGTTTGAGTTGTAATGACATTAACAGAACCTGTTCATGTACTTTCCTCTTGATCCCACTCAATTTGTTGTTGTACAAGGTCATTGGATTTAGCACTAAGCAAGCACAAGCCTTTTCCTTTCACAGTTTTCGTAGGTCCAACTTCGAGGTCGTACTCCTACATAAAGGTCATCCAGTGAGCTCGTTTTTCACCCAGCTCCTTCTGGATCAGAAAATTCCCGATGGTTGCATAGGGAACAATAACCTTAGTTAGATATTCAAGAGATATGGTCTAAAGTGTTTTACCAATTTGTACACCACATAGTCTTGTTTATCAATATGGGAATAGTTTAGTTCGGCCCCTTTGAATGTGGATCTCATGAATGAAATAGGAATTTCAACATCATCTAGATGTTTCTGCGTGAGAACAAATGCATAGAAGAAGTCAGTAGTGAATGTATATAAAATAAAATATTTGGTGAAGTCGGGAGACATCAGAGCGGGAGCTTCTGCAATGGCCTTCCGAATTTCATCCAAGGCATTTATTTTTTCATCAAACCACTTACATTGTGCATCCTTTTTAATCAGTTGTTGCAATGGTTTGACAATTTGCACAAAATTTAAAACACATCTTCTAACAAAATTGATCTTACCTAAAAATGATTGCATGGCTTTTCGCGAACTGGGGAGGTCGATCTTTGCAATTGATTTTGTGTGCTCTGGGTCAGTGATCATGTCGTTCTTTGAAACAATGAAACCCAATAGCTTACCTTCAATGACTGCAATGATATATTTCTTTGGATTCAATGAAATATCATATTTTCTGCAGCGCTCGAATACCTGTTTAAGAGCAAAGAAATGTTCATGCCTCTTTTTAGAATAAATTGTGATGTCATCTAAATAAACAAAAATAGAATTATGCATTAATCCCCTGAAAGCTATGTCCATATCTCTCTGGAAAGTGGCACCTACATTTATCAATCCGAAAGGCATTCGTCTATAGCAAAAATTTCCCCAGGGGGTTTTGAAAGTTGTTTTGAATTGGTCAACGAGAGAAACTAGAAGTTTTTTATTTCCTAAGAAGCCATCAAGGAGAGAGAACATATCAGCACCTGCAACATTTTGTAAAATCCGCTCCATGGGGGGAACAGGGTCATTGTGTTTTTTAGATTCTTTGTTTAGGTTCATGAAATCAATACACAGTCTAATATCCCCATGCTCAGCCTCATGATCTATTTCCACGCCTTGAAAAGTATCCTGGGATGTGAGAAAATCTAAGATCTATTGGTCATCATCAAACACCTTCCAACTAGTTACATTGTCAGGAATGGAAGGTCTGTACATCAACTCGATAGAGAAAGTGTTAGGAGACAAACCTTCTAGAGGAATTAATTTGGATGCAGTGTTTTCCAACAAGTCTGCATCAAAATTCTTGGACCTAGGGACAGACTTAATATTGAATGCAGAAAAAGAATTAGTGAGATTCCTTACAATTTTATGATAATTAATCAAACGAGGAGATAAAAAATAGATTTTATTTCTCACTTGTTTTACTATAATCTCAGAATCCCCGTAGCAGTCAATTACCGGAGCGCCTAGGTCAATTTCCTTCCTGAGTCCCTGAACCAGGGCCTCACATTCAACAATGTTGTTGGTGAACTCAAATTCAAGTCTACAGGAAATCATCATTTTGGTCCCTTTTGGGTCAATTAAGACACATCCTGCATCGACTCCATCTTTATATCTAGAGCCATCAAAAAACAAATTCCATGCAATTGAATCTATCTTAAAATTAGTATTCACATTATATACATTATGTACAATAGAACCCAAGAATGAGACAGAAATAAGATTAACAATTTGGGATTGGTTTAGAGAATTATCAACAGGTGATACATCTGTAGGTAAATCCCCGAAAAATGTGTCAAAGATATAGTGTTCTATATGTGAGCTAAAATATGCAGTAGTCTGACAAGAATCATTCATATCGGTCACAATTTGTTTCATGTATGGTTCTCTGCTAATTTTGATTCTATTAGGCCTTCCATTATAAGGAAGCCACAAATGGGACCAGTTAGTAGCAAAATAACCTTTCAACTTTTCTGACCAATCCCTACTCATCCAAATTCCATAATTCTAGGGGATATTAGCCACAAATATGTTGATAGTCTGGTGGATTCTTGGATCAATAGACAATGTGAGAAGAACATTCTTCAACTCCCCCACTACCCTAACTTTGGATCGATCAAGTTGAACTATTTGGGTATGGAAAGGTTCCCAAGAAGTATTCAACTTTTTACAGACAGACAAGGGCATCACATTAGATGAAGCCCCTGAGTCTATCATGTAGTTATGGACATTCCTATTAAAAATCTCAAAAGTGAGCAAGAAGGGAGGTGTTTTCTTTCCAACAAGATTTTGGCCACTATTTTTAGGATATGTCTCTAAATTGTTGTTCTGAACATCCCTGGGTTTGTTGACAACCATGCTTTTGGGAAGACTGTCTCTCATGTCATGTATTTTCAAAATTTCAAAAAGAGATATGTTGGATTTCACCCATTTCAAGTCATCAATTAAGCTATACTCAATTTCAGGAATAATAGTGTCTTTCTGTGTTGTTGCTTTGCTTATGTTTGCGGCATATGTTGAAGGGTAAGATTCCTGTGTAGACCACCCTCTTCTTCTTGTATTATAAGAATGATGTACATTAAAGAAAACTTCAGGATTATCTTCCTCCTCTGCCATAGGGAGTTCTGAAAAGTAATTGATAGTGTTGGGATGTTGGTCCTCTCCTTCATTTGGTGGTTCAGGATCCTGATTCTCTTGTGGATTTTCATTAGGGTGATCAGGAGAATTGTGAGATTTTGAAACTAAATCTTTAAAAATTAAAGGAATTTCTTCAGATTTTAATCCTTCATCATGATTGGGTGGGACTTGATTCTATGGGGGTTGATAAGGTCTCCTGAAAGGTGGTCTATTGATTTCCCTATTATTGGCTTGGTTTTCAGTGTTGCTCTTTTTTAAGTCTACCATTTCATTAGAGATATTTTGAAGAATTTTTTTCATGTCGTTCATTTCAAAAGGATCTTTGTTTTGCATAGTGGTTTTCATAGGTTTATCTTGTTTCTTGCGGGAGGTAGAAGGTTTTTCAGATGAAGTGTCAGGGTTATCTTTTAAGCAGAACATGTCCTTCATCAAAATCCTCCTACAAGTTATCTTTGTGTGCTCGTTCAACAATAGGGATAGCTAAACCTTTAATGTAATAAGAAACCATAATTTCTTCCGCAGGAAGAAAAATGGTAGGGATCCTATTCTTTAATTATGAGAATATTTGGTTATAATCTTTTACCCTTTCCTTACCCTTAATTTTCATTGAAGGCAAATCTATGATCAAGCCCTCTTGGGTTTTGTCATCTCCAAATTTCTGGATAAAACGTTTTTCAAAGTCATCCCAGGAAGAAATGGACCGGGCTTCCAGGGATAAGTACCATGTGAATGCCTTTCCCTTGAAGGTGTAAGGGGACAATCTACAAACTACATCTTCATGTATGACATTCCTAAGTCTGATGCCTACATGAAATTTTTAATGTGGTGCAGTGCACGTGATTTATCATCAGAATTAAACTTAGGAAGCCACTTTTTAGGGTTCTTAGGAAGTCTATGTTGTTCCCCAACAATGAATATAGCATCTTAGTCCAACCAGGGTCTGTTTTGGCCTTATGCCATAAGGATATATTCTGAAGAAGAACTGGACAATGAGTCATTATCTAATGACTCATCAGATGAGGATGATGACGATGAAGGAGGTGTTGGTGGTGGTCCACATGTTGCAATGTTAGGTTGTGGAATTTGCAGATCTTGATCTATTTCTTGAAATAATGAATCGAGGTTTACATCAAGGAACAATTCCTATCGAGGTGTGCTTTGATTATCAGTGTTCTGGTTATTAGACTTTTGATTTTCAGAGTAAGTAAGAATATAGGAATTGCTCGTCTGTTGTTGTTGTTGAGCTACTATTTGTCTCAAGGTCCGTTGATCTTCAAGCCTTTGTTCCACTCAAGCACTAATATCATGAGTACTATTTCTCAATTTCTCAAAGGTGAGAGGCCCTCTAGTAGGTGATATAAAGATAATTTGAGGCCTAGAAGTTTCATGTCCTGTTACAAGAGTAGCAGGTATTACAATTGTATCTTTGGTTGGTTGTTCTGTATATGTAGATGCTTGTGTGTGGCTTCTGGTAACAACTGGTGATTTTGATGGAGGAGGTCTACTGGTATTTTGTCTAGCCATGACTGGTCAAGGACCTCCTTCTAGCGCCATTTGTTGAAGCCTCGGGTATGTAAGTGCTGGAATGTTTTCCAAGGCTAGCAACAGAGGGTGACAGTCCAATCTGAAAGGCTTCAAACAGCTCTACGCAAGAGCAGTTCTGACCCCAAACTGTTTGGTGTGGTTGACTCCCACAGATATAAGACCTCCGTTGGCACTTCAGTTAGTTGATCCTAATGGATCTTTCCTCTTATGATGGAATATCAAAAGTGTTATATCTCTAGAAGTGAGTAATGTTTGCTTTAAAGGAAATCTAAGAAAAGTTAGATCTAAATTAAAGGAATATGTTTTGGTGTGCAGGATAACCAAATCTAAAAATTAATAAGTATTTCACCAATTGAAATACATGTGAAGTGGATATTTACTTATTAGCTTAAGACACGGTCAGAAAATGGAAATGAATGATTGTAGCTTAAGAGATAAAGCACATGCACGATTATCTTGTTGGAACATGCTAATTTAAAAGTTAGCATTAATTTTATAATATTTGTTTATCAATTGCAGAAATAGATAAACAAATTAAATCAATAAATTCACTTAAATCATAATAACTTCCAAACTATAAGTTCAAATGAATTCAATCTACAGATCGGATGCATTCATTGAATATCAAAAGATAAAACAAAGTTGATTTAAATAATTAAGGTGAAAAATCGGAAATTATCAAACAAATTTGACAAAATAGACAAAGAACATGACAAAAGAAACTAACTTTGATTCATCCAGTTTGCAAAAAATTACAATATCTAAGGTGAAACAACATTTCCCCAGTCCTTCTCTGGTTATTTCTCCCCCTCCCCTATGAGATATCTACCCCTTTAATAATAATTTACAATAAAGATACAAAGGGTGGACTTCCCATAAAACATGGATTACAAAATCAATCTAATCTAAGGGCGCCTTACCACCAGGGAAATTTTTAAGGGCGAAATTTCACCAATTGGCTATTTTGGGGGGTTTTTTTCAAAAAAGAAATCGCTATCTGGTGAATTTTAGTCTCTAATATCGCCTATATTTACATAAAATATGTTTTTTATCATAATATTCGCCAAAATTTACAAGTTTCAGTAGTAAATTGTATGTTTCATATTTAATATTCGCCTACCTATCTATATATATGTTTTTTCAATCCAAAATAATCGCCTATAATACTATACTTAAGTATAATATTAGAATCCTTAAAAAATACCTTGCTTGCCACTTGTCCCAAACTTCTAACAACTCATCCACATCAGGATACTTAGCCAACTCAAGTCCTAACTGGGCATCACAGGTGAAAGATTCAATCTCATTCTTGCTTAATTTGTGCCAAGTATGCAGAAAGATGTGGATCTTGTTCTCCATACTAACAAGTTGCTTGTTGAATTCGTCAACTTCCGAAATATGTATGTGCTCGAGTTGTTGAATCTATTCTTTGTCTAGCACACACATACTATCCACCTTCTCAATCATCAACTTTGGTGGACAAGCCTTCTCATTAAGGTCCAAAGTGGGAAATTGTAGCATGACCATGATGTTGTATGTAGCATACAATATTCTTCCACAAACTGCTTGTGCCTTCTTAATTGTTTCTTAAACTATCTCATAAGCATTTTTCCAAGCATCCAAAGATGTTCTTATTCTCTTGAACTTGAAGCTAACCAAGACTAGGATATTCTCAGGCTTATCCTTAATATATCTTTTCTAATCAGTAATATCTTCAATGTCCTTGGAAGCTTGTTGCCTTTTTTCAATATGTTGCTCAAGAATGATAGAAAGTTTCTCAAAAACATTATAAGTTTCTGGAATATAATTCAGGGAACTAAATAACTTAGCCAAAAGCTTGTGATTCTCCTCATTAACTTCAAAGGACAAATCCTTGAACTCTCCCTCAGAGAATCTAGGAAAAGAAGAAGTGGTTGCATTTGCAACTGCATCCTTTAGCTGCTATTCCAATACTGCTATCATCTCGATATTTCCAGTATTTTGGAGTAGTGTATCCTGGAGTTGAACCTGGAGAGAAGTGTTATGTCCTTCCAGATCCTTGAGTTGACTTTCATACTCATTCCTTAATTCATGAAGCTTAGATTTATGTTCTTCATTAATTTTGATCTATTTCTCCTGGAGCTTATTCAATTCTTCATTCTTGATGTCAATATCCTTATTTAGTGAAGTCACTAAATAATAATTGGCTCCAGCAAATGCTCCCATTATTGTAGCAGTGTCTAATTCCTCTTGCAGAATTTTAGCAGACTGTTTTGCCCAAATTATTTGATTAGGGACGGGCGCTTGGAGCATAGTTGGTTCCCTCCTTCTTTTATTACCTCTTTTCACCATTGCTTTGGCTTATCTACTATAAAAGTATTGCCCAAGGGAAACCACAACATCATCTCTAGAATCAACTGTTAACTCAGTTGATGATGTGGCAATATTACATGTTGAATCTAATGGAGCTATTTGGGTAACAGTGGAATTACGGATGGACATAGTTATTTGGGAGGTATATAGAGGAGAAAGGGTGGTTGTAGAAACTGAAGGTACAAAAGTAGGAGAAGTAGTCAAAGTGTCAAACTCAAGAAGGGAAGTAGGAGCAATGCTAACTGATGGTTGCAAAGAAACAATTGGAAACTGCATCTCAGTAACTATTGGTGGTAAGGTGACAGATGGAACTAGCAAGGTTCGACGTGAAGTAGTGATGGAGGTTAATGTAGTAAATAATTCAAATATGGTGGATGGTGGTAGTGTAACCTCAACATATGAGGTGGAAGGAAGCTCAACCGAAGTGAGTGGGGGTGAAGGAATTCATGTAACAAAAGTGTTGATAAATTTAGGAAAATGAACCTTTGAAGTGGTATCGTCCATCACAATGCTATCAAGCAAATAAAAAATAGTATGAGAGACTCCAATGACTTCTTGTATAACAGGTACAGCAGGGAGAAGAGGAATCCTTTCATCCTCTACATCATTGTCTACAATATTTAATCTGGTTATTTAAGATGCAAGGGCTTGAATCTTCTATCTTTTTGTTGGGCACTTGCAGCAATCACCTGAGTATCAACCATTACAATCATGTGTGCTAGTTCCTTCTTCAGTGCATCAGCTGATTGAATCGGAATCTTCTTGACATGTTGAACAACATCCATCAGGCCTTTTCCTTTTCCTTCATCTGGGTAGGTTAACATCAAGGCAGTACTTTCGTTTTGTGCATCTTTCCCTACTCTATCCCTTTTGGCCTATTCTTCAAGTGATAGTTCCATTTTCCTATAACTCAAAACCTTGGACTTGAGTTCCTATTGGTATTGGAGAATAAACCTTTGTTCTTCTTTAGATTTAGCCCTAATCAGGACTTCAGGAAACAAATTGACTCCCTGGTAAATGGAATCATCGAGAGCATTCTCGTGAGAATAGGTAGTCTTCATATGTTCCTGGGAAAAGTGGTTGGCCAGGAATGCCTTAGGGTCATGCATCCTTTTGGGATATTTTCCCAGCTTTAGTGAAGCAATTTTATTCCCCAACACTGCAGCATGTGTTGAGTTCTGGATGACCAGAGGGCCAAGGTTAAATGGGAATTTGGGCCATCCTTTTCTTTTAGGTCTAGTTCTCTTGAGGAATACTCCATATATAATAGTTTGGTAAGAAATTTATTCAAGCAACAATCTATCTGGGACTATCCTTGGCAGCAAATGAACTGTATTACTTGCCCAAACCCTGACATAGGAGCAAGATTCTCCTACATACCAGTCACCAATAGTGGGGATGAGTATTTTGGCATGAGCAGAGAGGGCAGGTGCATCTTCTCTGAACATCTTGTGATAAATTGTTCCAAATAAATGATCACATATGTCATATAGTAAAGGAACATAGTTGTTTTCCCATAATGTTGAACATTATATGTGAACTTGAGGTGCTGAAAAGGTCCAATTCCATCCAATGGAGGGGAACTATAATGTTGAACAGAACACATCAATAACATAGGCCGAATAGAAACAAGGAGGTTTCTTTGAGGCCAGTGTTTTCTGGTAACGTTCTATTGCTAATTTTAACTCGGCTGACAGTATCTATGCCCAATTAAATTATTCCCCTGTTGTGAGAATGTGATGAGCCATATGTGCCCATTCAGCTTTAAACATAGAACAGTTGGGTAAGCCATATAGCCTCCATACCATGGAATCTAGGAGAGAAAAGGGTTCCTTGAACCATGAAATAGGGTAAGAGTTATCAGCTTTGGGTATTAAGTTGGCCAGGTTGTTCATCCAATATTTTATGATCTCATTAAAATTAAACCGGGTCTTCACAGAATCTAGGAAAACTGCATTGAGCAATTGGGTGGCCAGCCTAATCGCATAATCTCTAACAAAAAAATATGAGCGGAAAGAAGCCACTTGGGACCCTGCATTATTGTTGAAGGAACAGTCTTTAGGGTCTACATGATTGATTTCCATTTCAGGGCATCTATGTATGGGAGGAGGATTGGTCTAGCTGCTATAGCATGTAATTGAGAATCCCTGATATTCTCATAAACGGACTGGTTATCCATGATTACCAATAGGTCATCATTGTAAAAAATTGTATAAATTCGTGACCAGTCCAGCTGATAGGTTTTAGACACTCTATCACCGGTATCAATGAGAATCCCAAAATTAGGGTCTTTGTTTATCAAGTCTTTTTGGGTTGTCTTGGAACGAATATTTCGCAACATGGTGGAAGACTAGTAATTCTGATAAATAAAATAAAACCAATAAAAAATAGTTTGAAATTGAAGAAAATACGCAAACAACCAATAGGAAAAGGAAGAAAACCAACCTGTGCTGACGAAAATAGTAGAATAAAAAACCTTGTAAAAAACAGCACTAAAAACCCCTATCGCAGGTGAAATTCTCGAAATTGAAAATGGTAAAAGAAAATAAAGAAAATCGAAATATTTAACAAATTCGTGGGATTAAATCTAGATTGTAGGATCAAAACCAATCAATGGCTAAGATGTAAAATGCAAGATGTAGAAGAAAAGTTGTGGAAATTTTTTTTTTGCAAAAAATGTAAATCCTTTCCGCAATCCGCAATCCGCAATGCGGTTTGCGGGTTGTGGGGACACAAACAACAAAATTGAAAATGATGTTCTTTCTACATTACGCAATCCACAAATGCAGGATGCGGGTTGTAGAAATGCAAAGCGCAGATTTATTTCTCAAACACTTTCCACAATCTAAAATCCACATTGCGGGTTGCAAGTTGCGGAAACAAAAAGTGTGAACTTATTTTTGGAAGTCTTTCCGCAATCCACAATTGCAGGTTGCAGGTTGCAGAAAAAAATAACATATTTTATTCAAAACTCATTTCCGACATCTGTAATCCACAATTGAGGTTTGCGGGTTGCAGAAAGAAGAAAATTCAAATATGAATAAACAAGCTTCCGCAATCTGCATTGCGGATTGCGGGTTGCAGAAATGACAAATTTTGAAGAAAGTTCATGCTTTCCGCAACTCACAAAAAAACATAAAGTTTTGAAGGGAAAATTTATTAGTTGGATTGGAACATGACAAATAAATCAAATATAAAATAAAAACCATAAAAACCCCAAAATAAGTAAGGGAAGTGAAAATTACCTTCGAAAATTAGAATTTGGGGCTCCCATTATTTAATAAATAATGGGATCTATTGTCTCTACAACAGTCCCCAAAATGAGGACAGTCCTTTTTCAATTAACTTGTCAAATTTTTTCCATAAGTCTGCAAATTGCTTTTTCATATGTTCAGCTTTGGCTTGAACACTCTCAATGTGTGCATGTTTCCAAGCACTCTTCTTACCCAAGTTATGATTGATACTCTATTTTTGATTTGCATAGCTTTTAGATCTTTGTTTGTTAAAGTATTCAAAAAATTTATAGCGTTTTGGGTTGTATCTTTTGGCTTTCTACTCAAACTTTCCATCATTGTTGTGCAACTTTGTAAACTATCATTTGCCACGCTTTCCTTTTCCTTCATGAAATTTAAATAAGGTCTAAACTTAGTAACTTCATCTATAATTGAATCCCATATCATATTCTTTGCTCCTTGAATTGGGATCTTCCCTGTCACTTGAGTTATAAACCTTTGATTCGTGTCCACCAAATATTTATTCTTGTCCTTTAATGCTTGTATCTCTTCATCTTTTTTCTAGATTTCCTCTTCTAACTTTTTCTTTTCTTCTTTTAATTATTTTATTTCTACTTCTTTTAAGCTGACCTGGGACATAGCCTGAACAAGACCATTTGTATTAGTTTCTTCACCTGCTTGATTGGTAATTGGATTTTGTTGTGCCAAAGCTGTCAATTGTCCCTTAAGATTTTCAATCTAGTTTTTAAGGCTTATCCCGTCTCTTTCCCATTCCACTACCTTTTCTATGAATTTCAACGATTTGGATTTGTTGTCATCTCATTCTTTGGATAAGTCTTCTTTCTCTTGCTCCAACATAGTCAATTCAGAAGCCTGAATTAACTGTGTTGTTGGTATTTTAAAAAATTTCTTGAGTATTTGGATCATGTTTTCTTTTTCCATCAATAATTTTTTACTTGCCTTACCTTTATTTGTCCCATCATTGTTTTCAACGAAATCTATTTGCAATCTTTTGACTTGTTGTTGGTGGGCTTTATTTTCAACCTTTTCCTGCTTCAACTAACTTTCCAATATGCCAATTGTAGTTTGTAATTTTGCAATTTTCAAATTTTCCTTCATGAGATCAATGTATACAACTTCCCGAGTTTTCCTGTGCAAGTGGATTTTATCAGGGACTGTTATTTTTTGGAGATTCAACTTTAATTATGTCACCTTCTCATCTGATGATACTACCAAATTCAAAGTATTTTCCTTAATATCTATGTTGGATATTAGAGTAACTTCTGATTTTGCCACATTCCTAAATTTGGGAAGTAAATTTTTTGAGGAATCCTTCTTATCTTGACCATATTTTACATACATTTCATCCCTCAACTGAAATTTGTTGGTATCTCCAGCCTCCTTAGCTTCTTGAAACCTGTATTCATGTAGTTGGACCTCTGGGGATGAATATTTCTTTTTTTTATTCTCTTCATCACCTGCAAATATGATCAAATCTCCTTGAGATATGACTAAATCTCCTTGAGAGTCAACCTTGAACCTTTTTTCTCTTTCATGTTCCTCAGCTTCCAAATCAATAATGTCTTGTAAACTTCTTTTACCACTTGTCTCTATTGTGCTTGATGTGGTCTCTGTCCCTGTTGAAGATTATGCCAAAATTACAGGATTCACCTGTGAACATGTAGGAGCTTCATCCTCATATTCATATTGCAAGATATTTTCCCTTTTTTACAATCCTTCAATTTCTTGATGATCAAAGGCTTTGTTTTTTTTTTGTTGCCTCATGTCAGAAATAATATGGTGAGGATCATACTCAATAACCATTTCTTTTTTGAACTCCATCTTCTCCAACTGCTTTTATATAAACACAAGGGCATATTTACTTTTCACAATAAAAGGACCCACCTTCCAAGGATAATTTATATCAAAGGCTTTTTTGAAAGCTAAAAAATGATCATTTTCCATTGTCAACTTTTGTCTGATAAATTCGAGGGAAAACATTCTCAATGTAAAACATGCCGGAAATGTATAAGGTTGATGCACGAACCCATATAACCTTATTAATGTATGATTATTTGATAACAACCAATCTCCAACCGCTTCTTCTTGTTTCAACTGCTTCAAATTTTTCATCTCGGGCAATACTCTTGGCAGCTCTTCTCCAAACATCATTTTATATATCTATGATAAGATATAGTTTGTTAGAAAAATAGGATCGCAGAGCAATAACAAAAAATAGAAATGCAAATATAATCACACAAACACATTACAACAGAGACAGCAATATATCATGGTTCACCCATGATGGGCTACGTCCACATTGAAATTTCCAGTCCTTAATATTATACCATCTAGCAAATGAAGGGATACAACTACAACACCTCCACTGCACTTCCTCTTCACTGTCTCACAGTCTCTCTTCACAATCTCATAGATCTTTACAATGCATAATACCTAATACATCAACCCTAGCTATGTTACAATGTCTTTCTTTTATAAGGGAAATACAATGGTAAAATACCATGGGTTACCCAAAACCATGGGCCCATAAACTGTTGGAAAATACAACCCCAAAGTGGGGGAATGAGTGTACAGTAAGCCTGGAGTACAAACAAGACTAAATAACATCTTTGAATCTAGAAGATCAGGCTCCACAACCAACATAGTTCATATAGTTGAACATATTATCTTCTAAATATTTTGTGAAAACTATTGGTGGAAAGTGCAACTCTTGGTGATTTGAAAACGTCACCATCTTCATCAAATGTGACTGAAACCTGAAATTCCTTGTCTTATGAAAACCTACTAGCTGAGAATGAATTTTTTCAGCTAAGAAATCCGCATGCTTGAGGCATGGTACTTGAATTTATTTAACTTTGGGCAGACCAAAACTCATTCTAAATAGAAAACATAACTGGGTTTCTGTAACCCCTGCATCACTGTCAAGACCTAAAAATTGGGCAATTAAAGATAGGACTAGTTGACTACTTTCATTGAAAAATTTTGTGTCCATTAGATAGGTGGTATTTCCAATCTCCAAGTCAGGTTTGAGACAACTGGTCAAGAAAGCCTTTTTTTCCGATGAGGATTGTGTGATAATCTGCAGGGATCTAGCAACTATAACAAACTCACAATCTAATTCTCAAGATTATTTGCAAAGAAGAAGAAGCATGCATTCAATAATCACTCATAAACATAGAATAATGGACAATGTCAATATCATACAATGAATAATGAATGTATAGAATGTGGTACAATAATCAATGATGAGGCATCATATAGGATTCAAATTAGCCAAGTAGGGCATTCGAATCTGATCTCAAAGTCTAGCATGAGTAACTATGGAGACATCATCTAGTCGGTAGCATCAGTCATAAATGGTAAGAGTCAGTCAAGTGTGACCAACTGAGTCTAATAGGACTATCTAGCCATAAATCAAGGAATGGAGACTCCAAGGTGGGTGCATGAGGCTGTCTAACTCAATGTCTAGCTTAGATAACAATGGATACATCATCCAGTCAATCGTATCAGTCATAAATTGTAATAGTCAGTCAAGTGTGTCTAACTAAGTCTAACAGAACCATCTAGGCATAAATCAAGGAATGTAGACTCCAAGGGGGGTGCATGAGGATGTCATAAGGTCAAGTGGCACTGCAAAACTAGCTAACTAGGAGCTACAAGTAGTTAGATGATAAATCAATGGAACAACTACTCAATCCATGCACTAACTGAGTGATAACTCCCGGTAGGTGAGATAAGGCACCCTAACTGAGTGATAACTGGTGGTAGGTGAGTAAAGGCGCCCAAAATTCTTGTGGTAGGTGGCCAACACGCACTTGTCAAGCAAAAAAGTCAAGGAGGGCGCATTAGGTGGGTAGGAGGCCAAATGGTGGTTGTAGAAAATATTTGGAGAGCTAGAAGTAAGCTCTAGGTGTTGGGGATACCACCATAATGATGACCGGATGCCTACAATGGAATCCAAAATATAAAAATGATGGTCTGAATATTCCAACATCCCCGCAAGCTACACTATGAGGTAATAACTGAAATCTAAAAAATAGGGCCCTGGTGACTAAGACTAAAGGTCACCCTATAAAATCAATCTAAATAAACCAAGTGAGGAAAGAGGGAAAACCCAGTTGGAAGAAATCCCTCCCTCAAAATAGACTGAAGTATGCTAAAATAGCTTATCATCTCTCACTCCTGAAGGAGGTAAGTGTCCTTCTTTTCAAAAGAAGGGTTGATTGATCTGAAATGGATCAGTAATGTGAGAAGGATGAAACCTTCCATTCTGAAAACCTTATATGGTTCTTCTATGATCATGTGGATCATCAACCAAACCACCGGCAGATCGGATTGTAGTGGCTTCCCATCGACAAAGAAGAAGAATATCAGGTGAGAGATATTCAGGTTCTTGTGGATCTGGATCTCCCATTCGCTCATATTCATCATTAGTTGCTAGACCTTTAGGTTCTTGTAGATCTGCATCTAGCATTCCATCATCATCTCGATCTTCATATTTTGATGTTGAATATTGTAACTTCAAAGAATATTATATTTGTACTTTATTATTCCGGAGATGTTTTATCCCTCCGAGGTAACCCTATTATGTATCCGGAGATGTTTATTCCTCCGAGGGTTTGTATTAACTAGTGTTATTAGACCCACCATGTGGGGGTTGGCCCTATGGTTATATTTTTGGGGTTATTAGACTTCTCCAGGAGAGGTCAGCCCCATTAGGTCTTTTAGTCAGTTGGGAGTCAGTATAAATAAGAGAGGTGAACTCCTCATTAGATCATTCACTCACTTGTGGAAGAGTGCGCACTTGTCTGGGAGATCTGCTAAGGAGACAAAGAAGGAAGGAGCACATCTTGTATTTTGGTTGATCATCTTATTGAGGAAAGCTTTGCTGGGTTTTCTACCCCATGAGGGTTTCCCAGGGTATATTCTGTGTCTATCTTGTGATTATGTTTCTTTCAGTGATCTTGCTTGTCTATTTGGTTTAAACTTAACATGGTATCAGAGCTAGACTGAATAGGACATCTTTCACAAGGTAAGAATACCTCTCTCTCTCTCCGGTGAAGTTAGGGTTTCAGCCCAAAGTTGGTATTATTGATTTTTAGTTGCACAGCTGGATAGCTCTTTTCAATACCTTTCTTTTGAGCTATAGATCGAACTTTTTGGTTGGGTAGAACTCCAGGAAATCCAAACCCTAATTCTACCAAAAGTGCGATACGTCAGAATTTGGTTTCAGAAAAAAGTTGGAATTTTTGAATTCTGATTACATGGCTAGATAGCCCTTCTCAAGAGCATTCTTTTGAGCTATAGATCGAACTTTTTGGTTGGGTAGAACTCCGGGAAAGTCAAACCCTAATTCTACCAAAAGTGCGATAAAATTCTGTTCCAGATTCCGGAAAAGTGAAAAGTAACTTTCCAGGTAAGTCTACTTTGTCTCTTGGACTCCCCCAAGAGAAGATGGCTCCAAACACTAAGCTTGAAGACAAGCTAGAAGGTATAGAAAATTTTCGGGCATGGAAATACAGAATTGGTCTCATTCTTGAGGAGAATGATCTTGCTCATTATATCAAGGAGGAAGTTGCAGAACCAGAAGAAGATGAAGCCAAAGAAAAACACAGGAAGGATTTGATTAGGGCAAAGATAATCATAGCTGATTCTATTAAATACCACTTGATTCCCCAAGTGGCTTCCAAGAAGACTCCAAAGGAAATGTATGATGCCCTAGGAAGAATGTATGAAGGAAAGAACATCAATAGGAAGATGAATCTAAGGACTCAGTTGAAGAGTACCAAGATGCACAAAGGAGAATCCATTCAAGACTACTTCTCAAGAGTCTCTCTAATCAAGGAGCAACTAGATTCCATTGGTGATACTCTTGATGAATATGAACTTGTGATGACAGCTCTAAATGGTCTCACTAGACCTTGGGAGTCATTCATTCAAACTATGTGTGCCAGAAAAGAAAGTATGAAGTTTGATGTAGTTTGGGAGGATTGTGTACAAGAGGAGGCTAGGGTTGCAAATCGAGAAGCCTTGCTCAAAGAGGATGACCAAGCCTTGGCCACCCACACCAAAAGAAGAAGGAATCAATCCTACTCTAAAAAGGGTAGTCACAAAGAGTCTCATCCTCCACACAGATTTCAGAAGAAAAGAGGAACTACTCAAAGAAGAGATTACTCTTCTTTCCAGTGCTTTTCTTGTCAAAAAATAGGACACATTGCTAGAGATTGCCCTCTACAGAAGAAAAAGGGTACTCACTACAAAAGACACCAAGCACATCTTGCAGAAGATGATAGTGAAGAAGAAGAAGTAGAGGAAGAAAGGTCTCAGAATAAAAGACTTGGAAATGAAGAGGAAGAAGAAGAAAGGACCTTCTTCAAAAGAAATTCAAGGAGAAATACAGAAGAAGATGCAGAAGAATATGTTCTCTTCTCCGCACTCTCTGGATCTATAACCCCTGGAGAAGGTACATGGCTTATTGACAGTGGTGCTTCAAAGCACATGACAGGTCAGAAAAGGACTCTCTCAAATCTTGAAGAAAAGACTTCTCCCCAAAAGGTATCTCCAGGAGATGACTATCAATATCCCATTAAGGGAATTGGTGAAGCAAACTACAAACTCGATTCTGGAACCCCCATGAAGATGAAGGAAGTTTTATATGTTCTAGGATTGAAGAAGAATTTGCTTTCAATCTCAGCTTTAGACAAGAAAGGCTATAGAGTTGCATTCATTGATGGACAAGTGTTAATGTGGTCCAAAGGCAAATCTATTAAGGATGCAATTGTTATTGGTGAAGAGGAAGGAGGTTTGTATAAACTCAAGGGTCATCCAGAAGCTGCCTTTGTTCATGGAACCTCTAGTCCCAGTGAGCTATGGCATAGAAGGCTAGCTCGCATTAACTACAAAGCCTTACCCTATGTAAGCAAGGTGGTCATAGGACTACCAGATTTGAAGGTTGATCATGATGGCTCATGTAAAGGATGTAAGAAATGGAAGAATATCAAGAACCCCTTTCCAAAGAGTGAAACAAAGAGTAAGGGTATCTTGGAGTTAATACACTCAGATGTATGTGGTCCAATGCCCACCACCTCTTTGAGTGGATTTGAATACTATCTCTCATTTATTGATGATCATTCAAGGAAAACCTGGATATACTTTCTAAAAGGTAAGAATGAAGTTTTTGGAAAGTTCAAAGAGTTCAAGGCTCTAATAGAAAATCTCTCAGAAAAGAAAATCAAGATTCTCAGAACAGACAATGGTGGAGAATATACTTCAAAAGAGTTTGAAGAATTTTGTAAAGAAGTTGGAATCAAGAGAGAACTAACCACTCCCTACAATCCCCAAAAAAATGGGGTTGCAGAAAGGAAAAATAGAACCATCATGGAAGCTGTGAAGACTATGATACATGACCAGGATCTTCCCATGTATCTATGGGCTGAAGCAGCCAAGACAGCAGTATATGTTTAAAACAGATTATCTCATAGTGCTCTTGATTTCAAAACTCCAGAAGAAGTGTTTACTGGAAAGAAGCCCGAGGTAAGCCATCTTAAAATATTTGGGTGTCCTGTGTACATCCACATTCCAAAAGAAAAGAGAACCAAGTTGGATCCTTCTGGTAAGAAAGGAATATTTGTTGGTTACTGTGAACATCCAAAGCTTTCAGGATTTACATACCAGGCTTTCATCATATAGAAATCAGTAGAGATGTAACTTTTGATGAAGAAGCAGCTCTCAAGAAATCAAGAAAATGCCAACTTGAAGAAATCTATGAAGAAGATCCTTCTTCTAGAAGCTCAGAGGATGTTCACATCCCTGAAGACAATCCACCAGAGGATCATGACATGCTGGAACCACAAGAACCTCCTATCTCAGATTTATCAAAGAAAAGAAAGCCAGCATGGGCTAGAGATATTATCAAAGGGGCTGAAAAATATGGTGCTCCTGAAGGCTCCATTAGAGAAAAAAAGAAACCAAAGCTAGTGTCCAACTATATGGCCTTGATGTGTGATCTTGTGGATCAACTACCTACTAGCTATGAAGAGGCAGCTCAAAAGAAAGAATGGGTAGAAGCAATGACAGAAGAATATCAGTCGATAATGAAAAATGATGTTTGGGATATAGTCCCCAAACCAAGAGATAAAAGTGTGGTTTCTTCCAAATGGATTTTCAAGATAAAACATGCTGCAGATGGTAGCATTGAAAAATACAAGGCAAGGTTTGTAGCCAAAGGATTCTCTCAAAAGGAGAGAATTGACAATGAAGAAACTTTTGCACCTGTTGCTAGGTATACTTCAATTAGAACTATCATGGCACTTGCATCCATGATGAAATGGAAATTGCATCAAATGGATGTTAAGACAGCTTTTCTGAATGGTGTAATTGAAGAAGAAGTATACATAGAACAACCTCAAGGTTTTGAGGTCAAAGACGGAAGGACCCATGTATGCAAACTGAAAAAGGCACTATATGTATTGAAGCAAGCTCCCAGGGCTTGGTACGGAAGGATTGACAGTTTCTTAACAAGAATGGGCTTTACCAAAAGTAAAGCTGACCCCAATCTTTATCTTAAAGTGATGGATGATGAACCTGTTATATTGCTATTATATGTAGATGATCTATTTCTAACCGGAAATGCGAATCAAATTATTGAAAGCAAGAAGAAGCTTTCTTCAGAGTTCGAAATGAAAGATCTCGGATTAATGCACTACTTCTTAGGCCTAGAAGTGTGGCAAGAGCCAAAAGGAATCTTTCTAAATCAAGGTAAGTATAGTGTGGAGATTCTCAAAATATTTGATATGTTGGAGTGTAAATCCATGGCCACTCCCATGGACTCCAACCTGAAACTATTAGTTAATGATTCATCAGAACTAGTGGACATAACCCTATATAGACAAATTATTGGATCATTGATTTATTTGACAAATACTAGGCCGGATATATGCTTTGTCGTAAATACCCTAAGTCAGTATCTAGTAGAACCTAGAAAGGTTCACCTTATAGCTGCAAAGCATATAATGAGGTACCTAAAAGGTACAGTGGAATTTGGCCTATACTATCTTGGAGGTAATGAACTCAAGTTACATGGTTACTCAGATTCTGATTGGGCAGGTAGTGTCTCAGACAGAAAAAGTACTTCAGGCGGATGTTATGGTCTTGGATCTACCATGATCTCCTGGTTCAGCAAGAAACAATCTAGTGTAGCCCTCAGTACTGCTGAAGCAGAATATGATAGCCGCTTGCTCTGCCAGCTGTGAAGCAGTGTGGCTTCGGAAACTTTTATCTGGAATTTTTGACTTAGAAATGGATCCCACTGTGATTATGTGTGATAATCAAAGCTGTATTAAGATGACTGAAAATCCTGTGTTCCATGATAAGTCAAAACACATTGAGATCCGTTACTTCTATATACGAGACATGGTGCAGAGAGGAGCCATCAAGCTCGAGTGTATAAGCACTGAGGATCAGATTGCCGATATCCTGACTAAACCTCTGTCTCGAGTTAAAGTTTGAATACTTCCGAGACATGCTTGGTATAGTCCAGAAGGACCCTCCTCGAAAGGGGGAGTAGTATAGTATTTGATAACAATTTTGTTTTGTTGCACTTAGCCACTTACAATTATTTAGATTTAGAACTCTTATATATCTTCTATTTTTTATCGATACATGTTTTGATACATGCTAGATGTATACATGTTTTGGTATGATGTATACATGTTTTGATGATAGATGTATTAGTAAGAATACATGCTAGATGTATACATGTTTTGATGTGATGTATACATGTTTTGATGATTAGATGTATTAGTAAGAATACATGCTAGATGTATACATGTTTTGATGTGATGTATACATGTTTTGATGATTAGATGTATTAGTGAAAATACATGCTAGATGTATACATGTTTTGGTTTTGATTAATGATGTATACATGTTTTGATGTGATACATGCTCTTGGATATTTGTACCTGTATAGATGAGAATACAGGAGGGGATTGGATCATCCCTGGACTTTCAGTCCTAAAGAGAGCCGTAGACGTGAGGTCTTCGAGAATGAAGTCCTTAGTGGACAGTTGAGGGGATTGGATCATCCCTGGACTTTCAGTCCTAAAGAGAGCCGTAGACATGAGGTCTCCGAGAATGAAGTCCTTAGTGGAAAGTTGAGGGGATTGGATCATCCCTGGACTTTCAGTCCTAAAGAGAGCCGTAGACGTGAGGTCTCCGAGAATGAAGTCCTTAGTGGACAGTTGAGGGGATTGGATCATCCCTGGACTTTCAGTCCTAAAGAGAGCCGTAGACGTGAGGTCTCCGAGAAGTGGGGATTGTATCATCCCCGGACTTCGGTCCCTGAATTGATCCGTAGACGTGTGGTCTCCGAGAAGTGGGGATTGTATCATCCCCGGACTTCGGTCCCTGAATTGATCCATAGACGTGTGGTCTCCGAGAAGTGGGGATTGTATCATCCCCGTACTTCAGTGCCTTAATTGATCCGTAAACGTGTGGTCTCCGAGAAGTGGGGATTGTATCATCCCCGGACTTCGGTCCCTGAATTGATCCGTAGACGTGAGGTCTCCGAGAAGTGGGGATTGTATCATCCCCGGACTTCGGTCCCTGAATTGATCCGTAGACGTATGGTCTCCGAGAAGTGGGGATTGTATCATCCCCGGACTTCGGTCCCTAAATTGATCCGTAGACGTATGGTCTCCGAGAAAGTGATTTTTGATGTGGTTACTTGTATCGGTAGGATACTTGTATTGATGATGTGGTTACTTGTATCGGTAGGATACTTGTATTGATGTTGTGGTTACTTGTATCGGTAGGATACTTGTATTGATGATGTGGTTACTTGTATCAGTAGGATACTTGTATTGATGATGTGATTACCTGTATCGGTATGGATACTTGTATTGACGATGTGGTTACTTGTATCGGTAGGATACTTGTATTGTTTATATGGTCACTTGTATTGGCATGAATACTTGTACTAATGTTGATCGTGTGATGACGATGCTGCTGATCGTGTGATGATGATGCTGCTAATCGTGTGATGACGATGCTGATGATCGTGTGATGACGATGCTGCTAATCGTGTGATGACGATGCTGCTGATCGTGTGATGACGATGCTGCTGATCGTGTGATGACGATGTTGCTGATCGTGTGATGACGATTTTGCTGATCGTGTGATGACGATGCTGCTAATCGTGTGATGACGATGCTGCTGATCGTACGATGATGATGCTGCTGATCGTGTAATGACGATGCTGATGATCGTGTGATGACGATGCTGATGATCGTGTGATGTTGATGTTGATGTTGACATTGATGTACCAGTAACTGTTTGAGTTACTGACGAAGACAAATTGAAGAAAGCTTCCGATGATTTATAGATGTATCATGTATAGTGACTCCTTGCTCCTGTAGATGCTGTTATAATATCCTTCTCGTTAAGGGGGAGTGTTGAATATTGTAACTTCAAAGAATATTATATTTGTACTTTATTATTCTGGAGATGTTTCATCCCTCCGAGGTAACCCTATTATGTATCCGGAGATGTTTATTCCTCTGAGGGTTTGTATTAACTAGGGTTATTAGACCCACCATGTGGGGGTTGGCCCTGTGGTTATATTTTTGGGGTTATTAGACTTCTCCAGGAGAGGTCGGCCCCATTAGGTCTTTTAGTCAGTTGGGAGTCAGTATAAATAAGAGAGGTGAACTCCTCATTAGATCATTCACTCACTTGTGGAAGAGTGCGCACTTGTCTGGGAGATCTGCTAAGGAGACAAAGAAGGAAGGAGCACATCTTGTATTTTGGTTGATCATCTTATTGAGGAAATCTTTGCTGTGTTTTCTACCCCATGAGGGTTTCCCAGGGTATATTCTGTGTCTATCTTGTGATTATGTTTCTTTCAGTGATCTTGCTTGTCTATTTGGTTTAAACTTAACATTTGAATCATGTGAAGATGTATCTATAAATAGCTCATCATCACATCCAAACTCTAAAAATGAAATCTCATGAGGAGAAGCAAGTAGAACTGGCTCATCATCACACACAAACTCGGAATCTGAAATCTCATGTGAAGAAACATGTGAAGCTGATTTCTCATACTCCAAATCTGAACTATCATGTGAAGGGGATTCGCTCTCTTGAAACTCATCATCTCTCTCAAATTCTGAATTTGAAATCTCCTGTGAAGAACCAAGTGAAACTGGCTCATCATCACTTCTAAACTCTAAATCTAATGAAGTGGGAACATCATATAAACTACTTCTGAAGCTACATGTAGATCTTTGATATCTCCCTTGTGACATCATAGGTGATATTTTTACCAAAAGAACTAGAATCTGGTGATGGATCTTCAACAACATCACTAGTGGATGTAGTAGTGATGGCCCTTTTTGCCATAGGAGTTGAACCAGTAGGTGCTAGATCTTCAGGTTCTTGTGGATCTGGATCTAGCATTCGCACTTCTTCAAGGGTCCTCTTTTTCTCAATCTTCTTAGATCGATCCTTGCCTTTCAAGCAACCTTTGCAGGTTCCATGAGAAATCTTGTCTCTTAGAAGACCATCAACCATATTTTGAGCTAGATTGTAGTTGAGATGAGATAGTCTACTCTCTTCATGTGCATGAGAGTGAAGAGCAGAGTCCTTTGAGAGGGGTAAGAAGTGTGAAAACTCATAGAGTTTTGTCTCATGATTTGCAACTCCTTTTGTAATGATTTCCCCTGACATCATGTGGTGTACCTCAACTTCATTTGGAGAAAAGATCACTCTTTTGGGCTCTCCAATATGAGTCATTTGATACACTGAAAGAACATTAGTTGCAAGAGAAGGAACATAAAGCACATCAGTTAAATAACCATGGTCAAGATAGATTCTTCCAATCCCCTGAAAGGAGACTTCTGAATCATTGCCCAACATGATGGAAGGGCCAATTGAGCTTTAGAATATGGAGAAGAGTTCTTTGGAGGAATACATGTGTATTGGTGCTCCTGAATCTATGATGAAGGAAGAATATGTTGTTGCTCTTGTGAAGGAACAAGAGTCCCTTACTAAGTAAATAACAAGTACAAGTAACATAAGAAAGCCATAAATGACTTGTAGTAAAGTAAAAGATGTAATATATGGTAGATGATTAATAGTTACATAGGTTTGGGCTTTATATAAGCCCGTCATTCACTTTTTCGTAAAAGGGCATGACTATTGACCTTAGATAGTCTTTAATTATAATAAATTAATATTAATAATAATTTATTATTTTATTGTTACATTGCCTCTCTCTTAGAAAGGATTTGTCCTCAAAGCCTTATAATTTTTATGTATTGCTTTTTGTGGTGTCGTAGTTGACGACACATGTCGATACGAACTTTTAAGCGTCGAGCATAACTTCTGATATGTGGAGGGATCAATCCATCCCAAGTTGATTTGTCGTTGATTGTCGAGATTCCGTACTGATATGTCATCGGGAGTTTTGATCACCTTAGTACCTTTATCTTCTGACATTTCCTCCTTTTTATGGTGTCATTTTTTATGGTTGGGGTGTCGATAGGGAGTTTTCACACTGTAAATTTCTTTTACGAAAGTCATCCTTTGATCACTGCTCTGAGTTGGAAGTTGTATTTTCGTCCCTTCAGGTTTTAAGGTTTTGTCTTGTATTTTTTTCAACTTGTTCTCTAACTGTATCTTATTCTTTTGAAACTTCTTAATCACTTCTACTTGTGATTTCCTAACTTTTTCCGATTTCTTAAGTTGTTCTTTAAGATCATCGTTATGACTTATGATGCAACTATTTTCTTCTTACTTGTCTAGAATTTTCCCTTCAATGTCTTCCGTAGATTCTTCTATCTTTTGGCTATTTTTCAATTTCTTAATTTTTGTGACTAGTATTGTGTTATGACTTCTTAGTCTGAAAATTTCTTTAGCATTGTTGGATAATGCTTTATTATTCTTTGCGATCTCCGATTTGTGTGCCTTTTTAGAGTCGTCGTTTTGAAGATCTTGTATCTGTTGTCGACATTGGTCGACCTTTGATTCTTGATCTCCTAATTTATGCCGTATCTTCTTCATATCTTCATCCATGTCATTAAGGATCTTGTTCAAGCGTTTTATTTCTGCTTCATATTTAATTATTTTATTCTTTATATCTTGATCTTCTAGCCTCTGATTGAGTTCATTTTCAGCTCTTAATTCATCAATTTGCACATACAATTTTTCTATATTACTTTCCTGGTCGGAGATTTTTTGTTAGTCGAACTTTTCTTGTAGCTTACGTATTGCAATTACTGCTTCAAATTTTGTATTCCTGCCGTGTAAATATTCATTGTCTCTTTGATAGCACTTTAACTTGGCTTCTAATTTCTCTATGTGTAGTTGCAAACCGGCTTCCATGGTCTCGGATTTCTTCGACGTTAGATGCTTGTTCTGGACTATAGATGATTTTTATGCTTGTTCTGGACTATAGATGATCTTTAATTTGTCTTCGATTTCTTTGACAAGGGTTGATTAAAAAGATGTAATAATTCCCAATATGTCTATCTTGGAAAGAACTTTCCTTGACCCCTTTTTTATTAGGTCAATTAACTTCTTCTTTTTTTCTTCCACAAATAGTTATTATTTTAATAAAATAATAATTTTTCTTTTAATATAATAATAATTATTAATTAATTAATTAATAATATTATTATATTAATGTTTTATAAACTATATATATATATAGTTTTTTTTTCCAAAAAACTAATTTTTTTGTTGGATTGCGAATAGTTCAAGCCTTTGAGATAATAATAATATGTATTATTATTACTATAGTTATATAATAACTAAACTCATCCTAATTAAGGTATGAGTTTTTATAAATAATGGTTTCTTTATAAAACCAAGGCTAGTTTTATAAAACCACGGGATGGTTTTATAAAACCAAGGCAATATGTGGTTTTATAAAACCAAGATTGGTTAAATAAAACCTATGTTGTGTTTTTTTTTTTATTCTTCTCTTTTTTTATGCGGTCTTCTTTCTTGTTCTCTCTCTTTTTTTAACTTCTCTTTTATTTTTTTCTCTCTTTTAATATTTTTTTTTCTTCAATAAGGATGGCCAAAATCCTAATGTAAGGTTAAAAACATAACTCTCAAAGAAACTTTGACAATTTGGCCACAAGCCGGAATCAACAAGCTCTGATACCACTGAAGGAACAAGAGTCCCTTACTAAGTAAATAACCAGTACAAGTAACATAATAAAGCCATAAATGACTTGTAGTAAAGTAAAAGATGTAATATATGGTAGATGATTAATAGTTACATAGGTTTGGGCTTTATATAAGTCTGCCATGCACCTTTTCATAAAATGGCATGACTATTGACTTTAGATAGTCTTTAATTATAATAAATTAATATTAATATTAATTTATTATTTTATTGTTACATCTTGCCATGAGAGCATGCCATCTTTTCTTGTCTTCGGATCTAGAAGGTTCAATATCAGGATCTTTCTTCCTTGTACATGTAGGTATAGGAAGATTGTTCTTCTCAAGTAACTGAGCCATCAAATCCATAGTCTTCTTCATGCAAGTACTCTCAGGATGAAAACCTCTAAGACAATATGTGCACTTGGATCTTTTCTTCTGAGAATGCTTGGTCTTCCTTGAGTTCGAAGCCCCATCAGACTGATATGGAGTATCTGTAGGCCTTGTATCATTCGATCTCTTATAAGAAATCTTTTGCTTGTCTTTACCATTTGCCCTTTTGGCCTCAGCAGTTGTGAGGGCTGAATCCAACTTGGATTTCATCATTCCCATGAAGATTAACTTCTCCTCCTCTTGAGTAAGAGATTGGATGAAGTCATCAAATGAGGGAAAATTCCATTTTGGAATGAACATCTTAGCTGACTGGAAAGTAGAGACAAAAACTAAGAAGTCTGGCCCAAACTTTGAGAGAATGGCAATGATAAGTTGGTTGTCTTCTTTCACTATCTCATATATTTTCAACTATGATATCAAGCTTTTGAACTTGGTGAAGAAGGCATTGATAGATTCGAAACTGTCAGAACTCAAACATATGAGCTCATTCTCCAATTTGTGTCCTTTCATTTCATCTTTCTGCCCAAAAGGGGATTCAAGCTTGTCCCAAACCTATTTAGGATATGTAATATCGATGACATGAACGTGAAGATCTTCAGAAATTGAGAGAAGGAGAAGACCAATTGGTTCATCCATCTTGTCCAAGTACTTGGACTTTTCAACTACACTGAGAAGTTCTACCATCGTTCCATTGACTATTCGAGTGAAGCTCTTGGATCTCATGAAGAGAGCCATCTTGGCTTTCCACTCAACATAGTTGGAAGATGTGAGCTTTAGATCCATCTGAATTAGAGAAAGTTGAATAGTTGAAGAAGATTCTGAACGAGTGAATAAACCTGCAAAACAAGAGAATTTTTGTTGATGGAGAATGCTACACTTCGAATGAACACTACCTTAAGGACACTTGGCACATGGACTAATTCCTTCACACCTAGATAGACCTCACTGGATTTCTCCAATGAATTTAAGTAATAGCACTAGGATTTTCTCTGGAAACTCAGAGGCTTCTAGTGCACAAGTGAAAGATAGTTGCTCAAAGAAAAGTTGCAACTACTGTAATGGATGCAATTCAAATAACTGATGACTAATCCGATACCATGTGATAATCTGCAGGGATTTAGCAACTGTAACAAACTCACAATCTAACTCTCAAGGTTATTTGCAAAGAAGAAGAAGCATGCATTCAATAATCACTCATAAACACAAAATAATGGACAATGTCAATATCATACAATGAATAATGAATGTAGAGAATGTGGTACAATAATCAATGATGAGGCATCATATAGGATTCGAATTAGCCAAGTAGGGAATTCGAATCTGAGCTCAAAGTATAGCATGAATAACTATGGAGACATCATCCAGTCGGTAGCATCAGTCATAAATGGTAAGAGTCAGTCAAGTGTGACCAACTGAGTCTAACAAAATCAGCTAGCCATAAATCAGGGAATGGAGACTCCAAGGTGGGTGCATGAGGCTGTCTAACTCAAAGTCTAGCTTGGATAACAATGGAGACATCACCAGTCAATAGTATCAATCATAAATGGTAATAGTCATTCAAGTGTGTCTAATTGATTCTAATAGAACCATCTAGGCATAAATCAGGGAATGGAGACTCCAAGGGGGGAGCATGAGGCTGTCATAGGGTCAAGTGGCACTCCAAAACTAGCTTACTAGGAGCTACAAGTAGTTAGGATGAGAAATCAGTGGAACAACTACTCAATCAATGCACTAACTGAGTGATAACTCCTGGTAGGTGAGATAAGGTTCCCTAACTGAGTGATAACTAGTGGTAGGTGAGCAAAGGTGCCCAAACTAGCTGTGGTAGGTGGGAAAGGTGCACTTGTCAAGCATAAAAGTCAAGGAGGGTGCATTAGGTACGTAGGAGGCCAAATGGGGGTTGTAGACAGTCTCTGAAGAGATAGAAAAAAGCTCTAGGTGTTGGGGAGACAACCATTATGATGACTGGATGCATGCAGTGGCATGCAAAGTATGCATATTTGCATGTAGAAATGCAAAATATAAAAATGATGGTGTGAATATTCCAACAGATTGATGGTAAAGAAAAATAACAGACTCTTCAGTAAATCTCTCAAGCTCATGGGACTGTGACTGAGGAATTTCAATGGAACTTCTTATGACAGCGGACTCAATTCGGAAAACAATTCTAGTTTCGAGGCATTCATGACGACCCTTTCGGCTTCGAAGTAATTCAATGCACACCATGAAATGAACTCAGGAAATGACATGATTTTGTTTGGACAAAAAGGTATAAAAGATGATTGGAATACCCTATGCACATCTGTGCCCTCTTTATATAATTTATTTAACCTAAATTTTCTTTTAGAGAATGATATTCTAAGTGTTGTGTCGAAAACATCTATATCTCGGTCTTCTAGGGCATTGTCAATTCTAATATTTTCAACATTCGAGGTTCCTTCCATGTTTTCTTTATAAATGAGCTTATATAAATGACAACCCAGGTTACAAGGCCTACCTGATACTAATAATCCTAAGAATCGAATGTGCCCTTGTCACTCTCTCGGTGTGTATGCGTATGGAAACTTCTAACGCTGAAACCTCATATAACAAATGTCAACTTCCACGTGACTCTCATCATTTTATAACCTGACTCTGATTAAATCCCTTGCATCTTTACCAACGGTAATGTATTTCATCCGTTGATCTCTTGTATTACATCTTAGACCATCAAACCAACTCTCCTTTTACCATCATCTTCATGAAAATGTCTAGAAGTTCTGCCTATTGTCAAATTAGAACCTGCTAGTAACATGCCAAAATCCTATACACTTTTACGAGTAAATGGGGAGAAATATATAGATATTTTTATAATCAACATACTATCAATAGTCTTTCCAAGCATAAAGACATGCAAACCAAGTTTCTCTTTGTAACATTATAAAGCGGATTCTAGGTAGAGATCACTTTCATCTTCCTATATAAACTGGGGTAAGAATTACCACACCACTTCAAACTTGGTGCAACATAGAAGAACACTCCTTCTATAAAATAAGTTATCTTCATAACTCGATGTTAACTTTAACATAACACTCTCAGCTAGAGTCATTTAACATCAGAAGCATGTCTATGTACCATAAGTTTCATATAATTATAAACCAAGATATGCACCTATCTTTCCATATAATGACATGCAATGCATTATATCAATTATCTCAAGATACATCATGGTGCGACTACTTGTAGAGGAATGAATAATTTCGATCCTCGCACATACTTGGTAATTATAACATTAAATGCAACACTGTACAAGTATACATCCATGTGTTAGATACCATTTCATGCAAAGATACTCATTCAATGAGTTACATACTTAATAAACCCTTAGAAAACTTGTCGACACATCTTTAATGCATAATGCAAAACCTTTTCGAACACATAAATATGCAAAACCATTAATACTCAACATCATGGTGTCGTAATTTAAATAATATGAACTTCAACTAACCATTATATGTAAATGCACCATTAATTTCATCATAAGTAAATAAAGACAACGTTATACACCTATATAACCATATGAGATCATGTCAAGTTCTTCTCTTATAACCAATAACAATATGTCATGCATACATCATGCAGAAAGGTGTAATTCTAACCTTACGAAGGTTTGGTTAGGTTATGTTGACTATTCTCCTTTTA
The DNA here is from genome assembly GCA_027924585.1 of Larix kaempferi. Lineage (NCBI taxonomy): Eukaryota > Viridiplantae > Streptophyta > Pinopsida > Pinales > Pinaceae > Larix > Larix kaempferi. The sequence continues at coordinate 12,021,033 of BSBM01000762.1, read as the reverse complement.
CAACATTCCCCAAATGCATACAAGCATACTTTTTTTCACACATACCCTTACATAGATCACTATCCATGCACACGGCTCTAAGATAAAGTTTCATTCTTAATCCACATCAGATTTTACACATTTATTCCAATGTACAAGAAGCTTAACCTTTCTTCTATGCATCCAGAATCACATGCCTTCACCTTAAACATAATTTCTGCTATATGTTTTCACATCAAAACATGAAATTGTAAAATCTTAAGTATGTGCATGATACTAATCTTCCCTAGGGTTAGCATCATAATGAAATCTCTTTTCAAACAAAGGTAGCCTCTTTCTTGTGGCCAACTAACCAACAACTTGATATGAATATATGAATAAGTAAACATACAAGATCTTCCTCTTCATTTTCCCTAATCGAATTAAATCAAAGATACCATTAGACGAGTTAATGTATAAATATCAAGGAACATGATAACTTCACAAGCATACTCTTCTTACCACCTTGGTAAGAATGAAGGAGGGTCATTCTTTCTGTCATCTTATTCTTGTACTCATCATTCACACTTACAACATGCATTAGTACAATAAGATATAATCCAACAACTCTAGATGTCATTTCATTAATTAAGATACATCAAATTAAATTTCAAAACATAATTATTTCATAAGGGGAAATAATGTGGGCAATGCAACGCTCCACCCAACCGTAGGCTCTTCGACGACATATACTCAGTCCATCCGAAGGCCACCCCTGAGCTGGGCATGGTGATCCAAAACAAGGATAGAGAGTCTCTAAGTCTCGTTTCCCAAGAACTAATCGCACATAGCTCTAGAGGTTAATGCAGTAGTCCTGCAAGTCGAAAGGTAGTACTTTTACCTAGACACTTCTCATGCTCTAACCTCATGCATAGTTGTGGTGTTGTTCTCGGCGGGCCCAAGTTTGTACTCCTGAATTGGCCATCTATGTCTCATGACATAATACATGTATTAACCGACCTCCGTCCATGGCAGTCGTACCATAATTAATAAAACTAAAGCATGCGACAAGCCACAAGGCATTCCGACATGCACTCAAAAAATACACTTGCCACCAAAAGATATCATAAGATACAAACATCATAAAATGTATATGAACATAAGAAAGTGTGTTCGACATGCACACAATGCATTCGACACACAACCATAAGGTCTCATGCGATCCCATCATCGTAGACTACGTGTCTGAACATAAGAGACGTCGTCGACATGCAATAATGCATTCAACTAGCCATCAAAGCATAATATAATGCTAATTTCATGAATACGTATATAAAGCATGAGAGGTGCATTCAACCTGCAAGAATGCATTCGACATGCGATCCCCGATATTGTGTGGTACCAACCTCAAAATGTATACAATAAACTTAGTCAATACATACAACGTCAAACACGCATCCTATAGATTCATGCGATACCCATAGTAAATATATGTATGTGTTTCGCCAATGCATATAAAATCAAAGCACAGACCATGCATACCGCACAACCATTATATAGATGTTATATACTTTCACGCTCTGCAACACACCCGTTGCATAATATATATTCATAATAACCATTATATAATATACATTTAGTGTTGTCCAATTTATACAAAGCATGTAGGACATAACAATTGTGTGGGATGTAACCATTGTATACAATGTATATATCATGTAACCCTTTTAATGATATATAAAACATAGCCTAAGCAAGCAACTTAATGTTGATGCAACAACATAGTTATTGATGCATACAATGCCATTAGTTGCACGTATTTAACCAATGCATAAACCCTTTATTCTGACATAAAATGCTAAGGGTCTAATATAGCATACCATATGCACATGCGACAAATAGACGTCATGAAATGAGAACGTCATAAGTTACATGTAAATTTAGTCAATGCATACAATCCATTTGACCTGCAACCTAAGCATAATGAATTCCCAATATAATCTATATATTTTATCACACATATAACAACAAAAGGGAGCACACCATAAACATATGTTTACATATCAAAAATATAGATGCATATTTCCAATGCATTTTATTCCCAAGATTCCAGTAATTAATTTATATTTTAAATGTGGAAGGGTGTATGGAAAAAATAACACGTGGTAAGCAAGGAAACACAACCAGTATTTCTCTGAGGTAGGTAGACTCCAAACTACCCAACCGCAACATTAACCACTATTCCACTGCATAAGAAATCGAATTGACCGCAACATTAACCACTATTCCACTACATAAGAAATCGAATTGATTTCGATTTCATGCTCATGGGGACTGCATGAATATGGTGGTTGTATCAAAGTATACATGGAAACAAAACAAACATGCTACTCTTCCCCGTAGGAAAGAGAACCACTAAAACAAAAAATCAAACGATACAGAGTATCGTTACTCTGCCTCTAACACACATGCAGCCCTCGGGAAGACGAAAGAAAAACATGCATACTTCAACCAAAATTGACAGAGGCTTACACGCCACTCATTTAATATAGATATAAAAAGGACAGAAGCAACAACAATGAAGACATGATTTCCATGGAAATAATGCAGTTTAATAGGGAGAACCATGCTCAGGGCTACGCCCTTCCTTACATACCCAGAAATCCAAGATACATTATATAAAAAAATAAAGAAATATAGAACATTGGGCTCTCCAGCCACCACGTTCTCTCTCTGCAACCCAAGGGATAGAAAACCAAACGTTTTCTCTCCTGCAGTGATCAAAACCGAACTTAACAAATGTTTTTAATGAACTCCTGCTCCCACACATAACTCAAAAGAAAACGTTTATCATTCCACAGAGATGTAAAAATCATTCTCCCAAAGACAAAGAAGGCATACTGAGCTATCAACTCGCTTACAAGCAGATAGAGATGCCATGCATTCCATTCTGCAAGGCGTGTGTTATTCAAGGGACCGGACAGGGATATGCCCCAATGGTAAAGTGTTTTTCTCCCAACATAGTGGACAATGGAGAAATGTGAGGATGTCTAAAATGCATTTATTATTTTTTTCCAGCAATGAACAAGCAGAGAGACGCTAAAATGTCTTCTTTCTCACAAATGGCCATGACAGAGAGATGCTGAAATGCATTCTCTCCCCCCTGCGTGAAGGCCAAACCTTCCCCAAAACGATGGCGGCCTCCTCCCGGGATAGATACCCTACACCCAAACTAAAAAAATTAGGTCAAAAGTTCTTCCCACAACCCAAATAAACGTTTTCATAAAACAATAGAAAATCGATTTTTGGACTCTCTGCCATGTTTTTTATTATCCAAAACCGGGTTCAAAACAAAACTCTCCCAGTGTGAAGCTCTTCCTCGAGGCAGAGCTAGGTCAAAAGAAAAAATCTTAATAATATATATTCCACACACATATATATATATATATATATATATATATATCATTTTTGTCATAACTAAATCTATCTTAGCTCAAGAAATAAAACACATTAAAAAAATATATGTCAAAATATAAACTTACGGTTATATATATATATATATATATATATATATATTATAAAAGTGAGCAAGTTACATCACTATGTAACCTTAAATCCAACCTTGAAAGCATTATGCTTACCACAAGGTATTGTTTGCAATGCATTACATATATTTAATTTAAACATTATTATATATATATATATATATATATATATATATAAAAGCATATACATGCATAAAACATATGCATCCATAAGGTCTCACATAAAAATACATGATCCTACAAAAATAAGGAGATGCAAATTACATTCCCGTGTAACTTCAACTCCAATCCTTTTTCTTTTCATAAAATAACATTTTGAAATGTCAATGTATTTTCTTTTTAGTAATTTTACTTACAACATTGTAAAACACACTAAAATGGTTAGCCATATTAGTCAACATTAAAACATTATGTTTTAACCTGACATTCTAATCTCACTTTTAAAACATTGTATCATACAAAAATGACACACACACACACACACATATATATATATGTATGTATATAATATATCCAAGCTAAGCTATGCATTTATTTATATATAGTTATATGCTCTCAAATAAGATGCATAACTAGGAACATATATATATATATAGTCTCCAAGTAATACGTAACTAAATGTATCCACTTAGAAAAGAACATAAAGCTTAACTAAGTCAAAAAATCACGACATTATTTACGACTTTAAGACTCTCCCCCTTGTGTTTCACCAAGCCCTTTTTCATGTTAAGATATTCCTATACTCCATCCTAGTCCTAGCAGCATTTTGATCATTTACATTTTCAGTCATGCATGCACTTTTAGGGTTTGCATATATTCTAGGGTTTGCATGCATCCCAGTCATCAGTCCAGCACCTAGCCCTCAGTTAGCCAACCCCCAGGAGCTTCTCACTATTCAGTTTTAGCTCTCGAGTTGCTTAATGCGCCCTTCTTCCTTGATTTTAGGAAGCACCTCTCCCATCTTCACCTACTAGTCCAGTTGTCTTCAGTTACACACAGCTACACTTAGTTATAGTCAGTTACACTCAGTTACACCTACCAGACTTAGTTTGACTGATGGTTGATAGTTACTTGAGCATTGATGACTCCACTGATGATGATGAAGACTTCTAGTTGTGCTCCGATGATACTAGTTGTGCTCCAATGACACTCCAATGATCCTTTGATCACTCCATGAAGTCTAATTCGAATTGCCACCTTAGGCATTCGAATTCCTCATGCATTGTATTATTTATTTGTCCATTTGTGATTAATGAATTAGTGTGTGTGAAGTATTATTGCTTCTATCCGAGTTCTACTGTACCATATTATTACGTTGCTCATTATACTCTAGTGTTCACTCTTCTTCTATTTTCTTGCTTAATCATAATTACTCTTGTGAGGTATACATCATCTCTTAGATCTGCTGTGAGGATTTTCACATGGTATCAGAGCATGTTGACAGTATTGTTTATCTCCATTCTTGAGATTTTTTGCAGGTTATTACCAAGATTTCGAGTGCAGGAGTTGCATTAGTTTTTGCATCTTTGCAGCAGTAGCAGTTGCAAATATTCTATATTGTTTTTGTAGGTCTTCTATAGCTTCAATGTATGATTTAGAAGCAATCCCTTTTCTTTCTCCATTCAACTATGATGAATGGAAAAAAAGAATGATAGCACACTTGAAGATCCATGATCTTTTTATTGTTATTTTGAAAGAGAGTTCGAATCCCCTGAAGAGAAGATTGACTGGTTAAATAAAGGTGACATGCACTTTGGAGCAATGATGTTTTCTTTGTCTGCATACCAGAGATTCCAATTCAAATACCGTAATGGTGTTGAAACTCCAAAGGAGTTATGGACTCCGAAAGAGATATGGGCTCACCTAGATGGAAAATTTTGCAGAGAGAATGAAGGACTTGGTCCCAACCCATTCGAAAGCAAACAAAGTGATGCATTCGCTCCCCTTGATGGTTTCTCAGATCATGCACCAGTATCATCTCACATTGAAGTTGTCCACAAAGAACTTGCAGATTCTACACTCATGCTCAAACTTTCTTCTCTTTCTATGCCAGCTCACACTCTAGATATTGCAGAAGGTCCTAAATACTCTCTTGCACCAGAGTCTATTGGTTTGCATCATGATCACATGATTATTCTGGAGGTCAAAACAGCTATTGAAGGTAATGCATTCGCTCCTCTACAGCTATCTCCTCTTTTATACTACTATATGATCATAATTCCATGCTTTCAGAAGGTCAAAGAAGAATATGGTTGTTAGGATATTTAGACACTTAGGAGTTAGTTAAGATCAACTTGTGTAATATATCCGTTAGGGATAGTGTGTTTCTTTAGTATGCATTAGTATGCATTTGTATATACTTAATCTGACGGTCACGATATGTTTTCGACATAGAGTGATCCGACGGCTCAACTTCTCTTAGATCAAACCTAACCTTGATCCGTGGCTTAACACCCGATTGGTCCATGATCTCTATTTAAAGAGCATGGAGGGTCATTGTTTAGTTGATCGATTATGAGAAACTCATTTGTAACTTTCTTTCTTTGCATAATAAATTGTCCCGTAGAAGCTATTTGGCCGGGGTCGTGGAGTGTTTCCCTCAAGAGGGTTTAAACCACGTCAAAACATCGGTGTGTTGATCTGTGATCTGTTTGTGTGAAGTGGTTGCTCTTGGTGTTCGGTCCTTTGGTAGTACCATGTGTACCCGAACATGGTATCAGAGCATTTATGAAGTGCCGCTTCCGGTTATGATCTAGATCTTGAACTGCTGTTGCCGAAACTCGAAAGGGTTTCTAGTTCTGATATTTCTGTGCATTTCTGGGCTGTAAGAAGTGTTCCATTGCGTCCGGAGCGTCGTTTCCATTGAAAAATAGTTTTCGTTTGATCGAAAACGGTTCCCGGTTGCTCCAGAAACGCGTATTTCATCAGATCTGAAGGTATAATGTTACAGTGACGCATTTTTTTATTTCGTTTTTTGAAAAGAAAAAATCTCATATTTCATTTGTTTTTTTATTGTTAGATTTTTTTTGGTTCGGATTGTTGCTTTCCCGTCTGCGTATGCTCTTTGTCGTGCACCTTGAGCGATCTCGGCAAATCAGAAACAGAAAGGGAAAGGGTTTTTTCGGCTGCGTATGCTCTTTGCCGTGCACTTTGCGCGATCTCGGCAAATCAGAAACAGAGAGAAAACGTAGACTTTCCGGGCAAGCTAACAAGATCTAACTCCACAAGTGTGGAAAAGTTTTTTTTGTTTCGTTTTGTGGTTTGTTTTGCTGGAAAAATGGCAAGCACGCAAACCGAGCAAGAAGAGTAAAAAAAAAAAAAAAAGCCCCCTTCCTCATTTCCATATTTTACATACCTTTTAAACTAGCTCACTTGGTCCAAAGTTGTTTTATTCCTTAATAGGTCTTGAGTTCAAGTCTTAGGAAGTTACTTTTAAAAAGAAAAGTGCATGCAATTTCTATTTTCAAGTTACTTTATTGTAAAAGTGCATCTCACTTAAATAATAAAAAATAAAAATACAAGTGAGTCACTTAAGCTTTTTATTTATTGTTGCACTATTTAAAAGTAATATCATTGTAAAAGTGAAATCACTTATTTTACAAAAGTGATTCAATTAAAAGCAACTTTTTTGTAAAGTGATTGTCAAAAGGTTTATCTTGGGAAGAGGGGGGTTCTTTTTTTTGCTGGACATTCTCTAGCTGCCACGTCACTATTGGGGACATCTTCAACAGTTTCTTTGTTCAAGCATAACTTCATCATATAGAGTCCGTTTTCAGTGCCGTTTTTTTTTAAACCGCCTATTTTTTCGAGCTCTTCACATCCAGACTATTGGTTTCTGCTTTTACAGCCATTTATTTACAAATATGGCCGCCCTTTGTGATATTCTACTTAACAGTTCCAACTATTTCTCATGGAAATCTCGTATGGAGGATGTTCTACGAAGTAGGGGACTTTTCAGAATTACAACAGGGAAAGAAAAAGAACCCACTAATGATGATAAGAAAATAAAATGGGCAAATAGATGTGATGAAGCTCGTGGATTGATTGGGATGTCAATCTCTACTGATTTGCGATTCCACATATCTGGAATTGATGAACCTAATGCTGCTTGGGACAAGTTGGAAACTGTGTTTGGTAAACACAATGAAATTCGAGGTCATCAACTCGAAAATGAGTTGATTTCTTTAAATCCAAGTGACTTTTCATGCATTCAAGATTATTTATCTAAGTACAAAACTCTTAAACTCTTATGTGCAGAATGTAAGATTGAGAGGGAAGACAAACAGTGCATTTATCATATTCTTTCCAAACTTGGACCTGCATATTCTGTTTTTGTATCTACATTTTACTCCATGAAAGCGTCCTTAAATGCAGCTAGCTATCAAGAGCCTAGTCTTGAATCCTTTTGTGATTCCTTGATTAGGGAACAAGATAAACTCATTCATCTTGAAATAATCAACAATGCAGATACATCTGGGAAAGCCTTATTGTCCCAACAGAAAGAAAAGTCCAAGCCTCCCAAGAAACAAAATTTTCGCAATAATAAGTCAAACAAGGGTCCAAAACCCTCTCAGTCAGCTCCTTCTTTAAAAAATGACAAAGGATCCAAGCCAAAAGGCAAGAAGACTGAGCGTCATTGCAACTATTGCGGGAAAGATAATCATGATGAATCTAAGTGTTTCAAGAAGATGGCAGCCTTGGAAGCAGCAATGAAGAAGCACCACATCAGCCTAGATTCGCCTTCAGAATCTGCCTCTCATGGACATGCATTTTGTGCTTCTGGTTATTCTTATAATGCATCTTCTTCTTCTACTTCAAATGAATGGCTCATTGATTCTGGAGCATCTTATCATATGGCTAAGGATCAAGCCATCTTTTCTATTATGCATGAATGTAACACCAAACAAATATTTGTTGGTGATGATAGATCTCTAAGTGTTGTAGGAGCTGGAACAGTTCCAGTAGATAATGGTCATTTTAGTGATGTACTATGTGTTCCAAGAATTTCCTGCAATTTGTTATCAGTCTATCAGATCACTCATTCTGGTGAAGGTAAAACTGTGACCTTTACACCTCACCAAGTTGTAATCAAGGATTTTAAAGATCCTCAACAGGTTCTAGGTACTGGAATTGTTGATGATATTACCAGGTTGTACAAGTTTAACAACTTTGGGTCATCACCTTTCCCTTCAGTTTTTGTTGCTCATAGTGATAACTTGAGCAAACTTTGGCATGAGCGATTTGGTCACTTAAATTATCGCTCATTGCAACAACTATGTAAAGAAAATATGGTGACAGGTCTTCCGATGGTATCTTGCAGAGATGGTGTTTGTTCTGGTTGTGTACTCGAAAAACATCATCGGGACAGTTTTGACAAACGTGCCTCTTGGCACGCCTCGGTTCCCTTGGAGCTTGTGCATAGTGACTTGTGTGGTCCTCTTCCATCTGCTTCCTTTTCTGGTTTCAAGTATTTCTTAACTTTCATTGATGATTACACCAGACGCACTTGGGTTTATTTCCTAAAACTTAATAGCGAAGTATTTAACATGTTCTTGGCCTACAAGGCCCTTGTTGAAAAACAATCTGGTCATCAAATTATCAAGTTAAGATCTGACAATGGAGGAGAATATGTTAACAAACAGTTCACTACTTTCTGCACTGAACAAGGCATCCAACAACAACACATTGTTCCATATACACCACAACAAAATGGTGTAGCTGAGCGGAAGAACCGCACTTTAAAAGAAATGGCAAATTGTATGATCCAATCTAAGGGACTAAGTCTTCAATTTTGGGCTGAAGCCATAAATTGTGCAAATTACATAGTTAATCGCACCCCCACAAAAGCATTACAACGTATAACACCGGAAGAAGCATGGAGTAAAGTTAAACCTGATGTAAGTCACTCTCGTGTGTTTGGTAGTGAAGCATGGGCTCACATTCCAGATGAAAAACGGAAAGCATTGCAGCCTAAAAGTGAAAAGTGCATATTTGTTGGATATTCTGAAGATGTAAAAGGTTATAGACTTCTTCAACCACATTCTCATGCTATAATCATTAGAAGAGATGTTAAATTTGATGAAAATATCTTGGCCTGCGAGCCTAACTCGGCGAGTGTGCCATCTTTGGCATGCGAGCCTGATTCGGCGTTTGTGCCTTCTTCTTCTTCTTCCAACTTCCTTGACAGGTTTCCAACTCCAGTTTCTGATGATGACAGTGAGGATGAAAATCCACCTCCGCCTGCTCATGTTCCTCCAGTTGCACCAGCACAAGTGCTTTCTCGATGGGTCCGTTCAACATGTGAAGCAGCTGGTGATCTTGCCGGTGATCCTAGAGATCAACGTCGAACACGTTCTCAGTTTCAGCGAGCCTCTTCTCTTTTGGCTCAAGTTTCCGAGAATCATGATCCAGAAACTTTTGCAGAAGCTTCAGGGAATCCAGATTGGGATGCAGCCATGGATGAAGAATATCGTTCCTTAATGGCGAACGATACTTGGGATCTTGTACCTCTTCCAAAAGGAAGAAAACTTGTCAGATGTAAATGGGTCTACAGAACTAAGTATGCATCAGATGGAAGTGTTGAAAGACTTAAGGCAAGGTTAGTTGCCAAAGGTTTTTCTCAAGTTGAAGGGATTGACTACAATGAAACCTTTGCTCCCGTCGCCAAAATGAACTCCATCCGCCTTGTTCTTTCCCTTGCAGCCTTACACAACTGGGAAGTCCATCAAATGGATGTCAAGTCTGCCTTCTTACATGGTGATTTACAGGAGAAAATTTACATAGAACAACCTCCTGGCTATGTTCAGAATAACTCTAGCCTTGTCTGTCGCCTTAAGAAATCCTTATATGGCCTTAAGCAAGCTCCTAGAGCTTGGTATGCCAAAATGGATAACTTTCTCCTTGACACTGGTTTTTCTAGATGCCATTCTGACCCCAATGTCTATACCAAGAAAGTAGGAAACCATCTCATCATACTTGTTCTATATGTTGATGACCTTATTCTTACTGGTAGTGACCCTAAGCTTATAACCCATGTGAAATCCAGTCTTAAAAAAACTTTTGAAATGTCAGACTTAGGACATTTGCATTATTTTCTTGGTCTCCAAGTTCTGCAAACCAAAGAAGGAATCTTTCTTTCTCAGTCTAAGTATGCTTGTGACCTTCTTCGTCGCTTTCACATGGAAGATTGTAAACCAGCCCCTTCTCCCTTCCAGTCTGGAGTCAAACTTTCTGCCACTTGTACTTCACCTGAAGTAGATGCCACATTGTATCGTCAGCTTGTTGGTAGTCTTTTATACTTGACTCATTCCTGTCCTGACCTTTCCTTTGCCGTTGGTCGAGTTGCCCGTTATATGCAGACACCTCATGAAAGTCACTGGAAAGCAGCTAAAAGAATACTTCGATATATTCGAGGTACAGTTCAGTTTGGGATTCATTACAGTACAGGGGGGAAACCTTTGTTGGTTGGTTTCACTGATTCAGATTGGGCCGGCGATCCTGATGATCGAAAGTCTACTGCAGGTTATGTTTTCAGTCTGGGATCTGGACCTATTACTTGGGCTTGTAAGAAACAACAAGCTCTTGCTCTTTCTTCAGCAGAGGCAGAATATCGAGCAGCCGTCAATGCCAGTCAGGAAGCTTTATGGCTTCGACAGATCCTTTCAGAGTTTGGATTCGAGCAGCAGCAGCCTACTCCACTTTGGTGCAACAATCAAAGTGCCATCAAGCTTGCCAAAGATCCAGTTCTACATCAACGCAGCAAACACATTGAGCTACATATGCACTTCATCAGAAATCTTGTTCATGATCGTGTTCTCGAAGTGCTCTTTTTCCCTACAAATGATCAAGTTGCAGACATCTTCACCAAGTCTCTTACAGAAGCGAAGTTTTCTAAACTTCGATCTATGTTAGGAGTTCAGGAACTTGTCATTAAGGGGGGATAGGCTCTAATGCCTCCTTCCTTCTCCTAATAGTGTCACTTTTGTAAATCTTTCAATCCTATCCCAAGTTGTTCTTAAGGGGGGATGTTAGGATATTTAGACACTTAGGAGTTAGTTAAGATCAACTTGTGTAATATATCCGTTAGGGATAGTGTGTTTCTTTAGTATGCATTAGTATGCATTTGTATATACTTAATCCGACGGTCACGATATGTTTTCGACATAGAGTGATCCGACGGCTCAACTTCTCTTAGATCAAACCTAACCTTGATCCGTGGCTTAACACCCGATTGGTCCATGATCTCTATTTAAAGAGCATGGAGGGTCATTGTTTAGTTGATCGATTATGAGAAGCTCATTTGTAACTTTCTTTCTTTGCATAATAAATTGTCCCGTAGAAGCTATTTGGCCGGGGCCGTGGAGTGTTTCCCTCAAGAGGGTTTAAACCACGTCAAAACATCGGTGTGTTGATCTGTGATCTGTTTGTGTGAAGTGGTTGCTCTTAGTGTTCGGTCCTTTGGTAGTACCCTGTGTACCCGAACAATGGTCATTGCCATTCGCTTGGGATAATTTCTCATGCATCTACTGGTTTTAATATCACCTCTCATGGTTCAAAGGAGATCTCAAGAAACCATGATTCAAATCTTGTATCTAAATTGGGTTCTAAGCAATTACTGCTTGGGATAATTTCTCATGCATATGATAGTTTTGATCTCACCCCTGCTGGTTCAAAGGAGATCTCAAGAAACTGTTTTTTAAGTCTTAAATCTAATTTTGATTTCAAGCAAACATGTAATAGTTATTTTTGGCATAATCTCACCCATGGTGGTTCGAAGGAGAAGACAAAAGACTATATGCACTTTCACAGATTTTATCCTACCTCGGTTGATTCAAATCACAAGTTCAAGGATCATTCTCATACTGTTGGATTTGTTCTCATCAAATTCGATCTGAAGAGCAAGTACAAGCACATGCTTTTTGAGCATGATCCACTTCTTCCCAAGAAGAAGATACCTCCACTTCTTACCAAGCATCACTCCTGCTTGAGTTTGGAGCATTTATTATTGTGTGTGACCTACAGTTTATTTTTGAGGGGGGGTATTTTTCCCATGAGGTTTTCCCCATTTCCTTGGTTTATGGACTTTTCTTTATTATTATCATTCATTTGATTGTATTGGGTGACCTTTGGTCCTAGTTACCAAGGCCTAGGATGGATTAAGGGGGGGTTTTAGGATATTCCTATACTCCATCCTAGTCCTAGCAGCATTTTTATCATTTACATTTTCAGTCATGCATGCACTTTTAGGGTTTTCATGTATCCCAGTCATCTGTCCAGCACCTAGCCCGTAGTTATCCATCCCCCAGGAGCTTCTCACTATTCAGTTTTAGCCCTTTAGTTTCTTAATGCGCCCTTCTTCCTTGATTTTAGGAAGCAACTCACCCATCTTCACCTACTAGTCCAGTTGTTTTCAGTTACACTTAGGTACACTCAGTTACACCTACCAGACTCAGTTTGACTGATGGTTGATAGTTACTTGAGCATTGATGACTCCATTGATGATGATGAATATTTCCAGTTGTGCTCCGATGATACTAGTTGTGCTCCGATGACACTCCAGTGATCCTTTGATCACTCCATGAAGGATAATTCGAATTGCCACCTTAGGCATTCAAATTCCTCATGCATTGTATTATTTATTTGTCCATTTGTGATTAATGAATTAGTGTGTGTGAAGTATTATTGCTTCTATCTGAGTTCTACTGTACCATATTATTCTGTTGCTCATTATACTATATTGTTCACTCTTCTTCTATTTTCCTGCTTAATCATAATTACTCTTGTGAGGTATACATCATCTCTTAGATCTGCTGTGAGGATTTTCACATTTCACTCTTGGTTGCATTGCGGGAATTAGTGTAGGTTCTAGGTATGTCGTCATGCAAGATAAATAGAATTGAGTAATAATTTTTTTTACCCAAGATGGAGACATGACAAAACTCTCCCTCTTGGAATAAAACCATCCTCGGTGTTGTGTCACTTTTTGCACTATTTACCCTGTGCATCTTTCTTTCCTGCATTTCTATCGCATGCAACCCAATTCTCTTGCCAATATAAATTAACAATATAATATTCTACTAATAAAACATCATAAAAAACATGGTTTTTATACCTACATTGCTTACCTCCCGCATCGCTATGCTCCCTGTCTTGGGAATTTGCAATTACTTTACAATGTTTGTACGAGTCCTACCTGGTTCACATGTTAGTCGCATAATACAATACATAAAACTTTGGAGTCTCATGCTCCCATGCATAATCATTTTTTTTTTAATGTGCATGTTTATTTAACTTGCATTGTCTTGCTGACATTCCTGCGTGTTAGTTTACAAACACACATATTAATTTTTGCAATGTGATATTCAAGTTGTTCTACTTCAGCCTGAAACTGTATTCACCAAAACACAAAGATAATTAGCACCCCTAAGTGCTTTCATTTTAGAATGCAACAACAACAAATTCCCCACAAGGGACCATATCACATCCCACGTCTAAGAAAACAATATACATGCATAATGCTCTCAGTATACCAAGTACAATGTTAAACCAAAACATTATATGTACTTCAATCTTTTTACCATTAACATTAACATTTCATTTGAGTAACCAAGCTATGACACATTCAAGTATCTGACAATACAAAATACATCACGTTATTTTCATTTCAACTTAATCTATTCATAAATTCACATATGCATGAATTTATATAAACATATTCTTGCCAAAAAATTTCCATTTGTGTACCTGTGGTATAATCATACCAGTCATAGCATCGTTGAATGTATCAGTAGGTGATATCAAGATTTTCCATTCAATCCCTATCGCTTGAACTCCGGAAAATTTATCTTTCCACTCAATCCCTCTCACTTGAGTCCAGGACAACTCTATTTCCCCTCAAGCCCCCTCGCTCGAGTCCAATAACTCTGTTTCCCCTCAAGCCTCCTCACTTGATACTGAGAAAACCTTTTTCCCCTCAAGCCCTCTCGCTTGAGTCCAAAAACTCTCTTTTCCCCCCACAATCCTTCTCGCTTGAGTCCAGGAAATTTGTTTCCCCTCAAGCCTCCTCACTTGAGTCCAAGACAACCCTTTTCCCCTCAAGCCCTCTCGCTTGAGTCTAGGAAAATATTTTTCCACTCAAGCCCCCTCGCTCGAGTCCAAGAAAAATCTCTTTTTACCTTCAAGCCTTCTTGCTTGATTCCAGGAACTCTATTGCCCCTCAAGCCTCCTTGCTTGAGTCCAGAACCACCCTTTTCCCCTCAATCCTGCTTTCTTGAGTCCAGGAAAATATTTTCCCACTCAATCCCCCTCACTTGAGTCCAGGAAAAATCTCACTCCTTCTTGGCGTGTACCAAGCACAAAATGGTACTCGAAACCTCCTCGATGTCATGCCCCTCGGGGCATACATCACACACATGAAGATTCCCAACACTCTCCTAGTACTCCTGAGTTATAGAGGGCTCCAGGTACTTTTACGATGCCCAACACTCACCCAATTCTCCTGAGTTACAGAGTGCTCCAGGGACTTGTTCGTCACTAAAATCATGGAACCACCTCTAACAGCTATTCAGGGTAACGCAATTCCCCTGTAAACTTGGGGTAGTTCTCCTACCTACACATAATCAAGTGACCAAGCCATACCCAATTGTAGGTGTTCCTTGTGCTCCAGAGCTTACGCTGAACACAAAGTAAAGTAGTCCATGTGCTCCAGATCTCACGCTCAACACATGACCAAGTAATCCATGTGCTCCAGAGTCTACGCTCAACACATAATAAAGTAGTCCATGTGTTCCAGAGCTCACGCTCAACACATGACCAAGTAATCCATGTGCTCCAAAGCCTACGCTCAACACATATATATATATATATAAGTTTTATTTTAAATTTTAAGTTAGGGCCATTTTAATTTTTCTCTTGATACTCTCAAGATTTCCACTTTCCAGTCATAAGGTCTCATGTGCATACAACAATGTCTCATAACATTGCATTAACGAACCCCTTAGTTCTCATTGTGTCTCTCATGCCACTATCATGGATAACTGGCTTGACATCACAAGCTACAAGCTAATCCTACTGTGCACAACCATATATCAAATGTAAAAACTATATAGAGGCATTCACTTACAGTGATTTTTGTGAAGCTCTTTTGATCGAGCGATTCACTCGCCATTGATCCACTTTAGCTCTTAACTTCAAATCCCTTACTTCGTGCGATCAATTTCCTCACACACAAAAACCAATTATGCATATTAGTTAAAGCCTCATGGATGTCAATAGTCAATCACAAAAACATAATCATAATAGCATTCTTCATGATTCATATTTCATTGCAACTCAAAGTCTATGTTGCAGCATCAAACATAAATGAGCCTATAAGTCCTAGATTAGGAACCTTCGCTCTGATACCATATGTAACATCTCAAAATCTTATAAACTTTTAAGAGGAAATGGGGAGAATTTTTTTTTTTTTTATCAACATACTATCAATAGTGGTACAATCATCAGTTCACCTACTGAGGTGAGTAACATATAGGCAATTAGATTCATAGCTTTACTGCAATATGGAAAGTCTTTCCAAGATAAAGACATGCAAACCAAGTTTCTCTTTGTAACATTATAAAGCAGATTCTAAGTAGAGAATCACTTTCATCTTTGTGTATACACTGGGGTAAGAATTACCACGCAACTTCAAACTTAGTGCAACATAGAAGAACATTCCTTCTATAAAATAAGTTAGCTTCATAACTCGGTGTTAACTTTAACACAACACTCTCATCTAGAGTCATTTAACATCAGAAGCATGTCTATGTACCATAAGTTTCATATAATTATAAACCAAGATATACACCTATATTTCCATATAATGATGTGCAATGCATTATATCAATTATCACAAGATACATCATGGTGCAACTACTTGTAGAGTAATGAATCATTTCAATCCTTGCACATACTTGGTAATTATAATATTAAATGCAACAGTGTATAAATATACATCCATGTGTCAGATACCATTTCATGTAAAGATACTCATTCAATGAGTTACATACTTAATTGACCCTTGGAAACCTTGTTGACACATCTTTAATTCATAATGGAAAACCTTTTCAAACACATAAATATCCAAAACCATTAAAACTCAAAATCATGGTGTCGTAATTTAAATAATACGAACTTCAACTAACCATTAGATGTAAATGCACCATTAATCTCATCATAAGTAAATGAAGACAAGGTTATACAACTATATAACCATATGAGCTCATGTCAAATTCTTCTCTTATACCCATTAAACAATATGTCATGCATAAATCATGTCGAAAGGTGTAATTCTAACCTTATGAAGGTTTGGTTAGGTTATGTTGACTATTCTCCTTTTAAAACATTCCCCAAATGCATACAAGCATACTCTTTCTCACACATACCCTTACATAGATCACTATCCATTCACATGGATCTAAGATAATGTTTCATTCTTAATCCACATCAGATTTTACACATTTATTCCAATGTACAAGAAGCTTAACTTGTCTTCTATGCATACACAATCACATGCCTTCACCTTAAACATAATTTCTGCTATATGTTTTCACATCAAAACATGAAATTATAAAATCTTAAGCATGTGCATGATACTAATATTCCCTAGGGTTAGCATCATAATTAAATCCCTTTTCAAACCAAGGTAGACTCTTTCTTGTGTCCAACCAACCAACAACTTGATATGAATACATGAATAAGTAAACATACAAGATATTCCTCTTCATTTGCCTTAATCAAATTAAATCAAAGATACCATTAGACGAGTTAATGTATAAATATCAAGGAACATGATAACTTCACAAGAATACTCTTCTTACCACCTTGGTAAGACTGAATGAGAGTCATTCTTTCTATCGTCTTATTCCTGTATTCATCATTCACACCTACAACATGCATTAGTACATTAAGATATAATCCAACAACTCTAGATGTCATTTCATTAATTAAGATAAATCAAATTAAATTGCAAAACATAATTATTTAATAAGGGGAAATAATGTGGGCAATGCAATGCTCCACCCAACTGTAGACTCTTCGATGAAATATACTCAGTCCGTCCGAAGGCCACCCCCGAGCTGGGCATGGTGATCCACAACAAGGATAGAGAGTCTCTAAGTCTCGTCGGCCTAGAACTAATCACACACAACTCTAGACGTTAATGCACTCTTACAAGTCGAAAGGTAGTACTCCTACCAAGACACTTCTCGTGCCCTAACCTCCTGCATAGCTGTGGTGTTGTTCTCGTCGGGCCCAAGTCTATACTCCTGACTTGGCCATCTATGTATCATGACATAATACATGTATTAACCAACTTCCGTCCACGGCAGTCATACCGTAATTAAGAAAACTGATGCATGTATCAAGCCACAAGGAATTCCGACCTGCACTCAAAACATACACTTGCCACCAAAAGATATCATAAGATACAAACATCATAAAATGTATATGAAGATAAGAAAGTGCATTCAACATGCACACAATGCATTCGACATGCAACCACAAGGTATCTTGCGATCCCATCAGCGTAGACTACGTGTCTGAACATAAGAGACATCGTCGACATGCAATAATGCATTCGACTAGCCATCAAAGCATAATACAATGCTAATTTCATGAATACATATATAAAGCATGAGAGGTGCATTCAACCTGCAAGAATGCATTCGACATGCGATCCCCGGTGGCATGTGGTACCAACCTCAAAATGTATACAGTAAACTTAGTCAATACATACAATGTCAAACACGTATCCTATAGATGTAGGCGATACCCACAGTAAATATATGTATGTATTTCGCCAATGCATATAAAATCAAAGCAAAGACCATGCAGACCGCACAGCCATTGTATAGATGTTATATACTTTAACCCTGTGCAACACACCCATTGCATAATATATTTATAATAATCATTATATCATATACATTTAGTGTTGTCCAATTTATACAAAGCATGTAGGACATAACAATTGTGCGGGATGTAACCATTGTATACAATGTATATATCATGTAACCCTTTTAATGATATATAAAACATAGCCTAAGCAAACAACTTAATGTTGATGCAACAACATAGTTTTTGATGCATACAATGCCATTTGTTGCATGTATTTAACCAATGCATAAACCCTTTGTTCTGACATAAAATGCTAAGGGTATAATATAGCATACAATATGAACATGCGACAAATGGACTTCATGAAATGCGAGCGTCATAAGTTACATGTAAATTTAGTCAATGCATAAATTATTCAATGCATACAATGCATTTGACCTACAACCTAAGCATAATGAATTCCCAATATAATCCTTATATTTTATCGCACATATAACAACAAAAGGGAGCACACCATAGACATATGTTTACATATCAAAAACATAGATGCATATTTCCAATGCATTTTATTCCCAAGCTTCTAGTACTGAATATATATTTTAAATGTGGAAGGGTGTATGGAAAAAATAACACATGGCAAGCAAAGAAACACAACCAGTATTTCTCCAAGGTAAGCTGACTCCAAACTACCCAACCGCAAGATTAACCACTATTCCACTGCATAATATATCGAATTGATTTTGATTTCATGCTCATGGGGATTGCGTGAATACATTGGTTGTATCAAAGTATACATGTAAACAACACAAACATGCTACTCTTCCTCG
This sequence comes from Larix kaempferi, assembly GCA_027924585.1. Lineage (NCBI taxonomy): Eukaryota > Viridiplantae > Streptophyta > Pinopsida > Pinales > Pinaceae > Larix > Larix kaempferi. Next base: position 12,001,829 of record BSBM01000762.1, on the reverse strand, counting down.
CAGGACAGAACATCTCTAAAACAAAAAATCAAACTATAAAATGTATCGTTACTCTTACTCCAGCACACATGTAGTCCTTCGGAAGACAAAAGAAAAACATACACACTTCAACAAAAACTAACAAAGGCTTACACGCCACTCATTTAACATAGATATAAAAAGGACATAAGCAATGACAATGAAGACAAGAATTTACATGGAAATAGTGTAGTTCAATATGGAGAACCATGCTCAAGGCTACGCCCTTCCTCGCCTACCCAGAAATCCAAGATACAATACATAAAAAATAAATAAATATAGAACGTGGGGCTCTCCAGCCACCACAGTCTCTCTCTGCAACCCAAGGGATAGACAACCAAACGTTTTCTCTCCTGCAGTGAGGAAAACCGAACTCAGCAAAGATTTTTAAGTAACTCCTGCTCTCACACATAACTCAAAAGAAAACGTTTATCATTCTACAGAGATGTAAAAATCATTCTCCCAAAAGACAAAGAAGGCATACCAAGCTATCAACCCGCTTACAAGCAGACAGAGATGCCATGCATTCCATTCTGCAAGGCGTGTGCGATTGAAGGGGCCAGGCATGGATATGCCCCAATGTTAAAGCATTTTTCTCCCAATAGAGTGGACAGTGGAGAAATGCAAGGACATCCTAAATGCATTTATTGTTTTTTTTCCAGAAATGAACAGGTAGAGGGATGCTAAAATGCATTCCTTCTCACAGATGGCCATGATAGAGAGAAGCTAAAACGCATTCTCTCCCCGCTGCGTGAAGGAAAAACAATCCCCCAAAACAATGGGGGCCTCCTCCCCGGAGAGAACCCCTATCCCCATACTAAAAAAATTATGTCAAAAGTTCTTCCCACGGCCCAAATAAACGTTTTCATAAAACAATAGAAAATCTATTTTTGGACTCTCTGCCACGTTTTTTTAATCCAAAACCAAAACCCAAAAATCGGGTTCAAAACAAAACTCTCTCAACATGAAGCTCTTCCTCGAGGCAAAGCTGTCAAAAGAAAAAATCTTAATAATATATATTCTACATATATATATATAATTTTTCTCATAACTAAATCTACTTTAGCTAAAGAAATAAAACACAGTAAAAAAAATATATGTCAAAATATAAACTTATATATATATATATATAAATGAGCAAGTTACATCACTATGTAACCTTAAATCCAAACTTGAAAGCATTATGCTTACTACAAAGTATTATTTGCAATGTATTACATATATTTAATCGAAACATTATATATATATATATATATATATAAAGACTCATAAAAATAGGAATATATATATATATATTACATATATTTAATTTAAACATTATATAAATATATAAAAGCATATACATGCATAAAAACATATGCATCCATAAGGTCTCACATAATAATACACGATCCTACAAAAATAAGGAGATGCAAATTACATTCCCGTGTAACTTCAGCTCCAATCCTTTTGCTTTTCATAAAATAACATTTGAAATGCCAATGTATTTTCCTTTTAGTACTTTTACTTACAACAATGTAAAACACACTAAAATGGTTAGCCATATTAATAAACATTAAAACCTTATGTTTTAACCTTACGTTCTAAGTTCACTTTTAAAACATTGTATCATACAAAAATGACACTTATATATATATATATATATATATCCAAGCGAAGCTATGCATTTATTTATATATAGTTATATGCTCTCATTTAAGATGCATAACCAGGAACACACACACACATATATATATATAGTCTCTAACTAATATGTAATCAAATGTATTCACTTAGAAAAGATTATAAAGCTTAACCAAGCCACAAACTCACGACGACGTTTATGACTTTAAGACTCTCCCCCTTGTGGTTCACCATGTCCTTTTTCACTCTTGGTTGCATCGTGGGAATTAGTGTAGGTTCTAGGTATGTCGTCATGCAAGATAAACAAAATTGAGTAATAAAATCTTTTACCCGAGATGGAGACATGACAAAACTCTCCCTCTTGGAATAACACGGCCCTCGATATTGTGTCACTTTTTGCACTATTTCCCCTGTGCATCTTTCTTTCCTGCATTTCTATCGCATGCAACCCAATTCTCTTGCCAATATAAATTAACAACATAATATTTTGCTAATACAACATCATAAAAAAACATTGTTTTTATACCTGCATTGCTTACCTCCCGCATCACTATGATCCCTGTCTTGGCAATTTGCAATGTTGGTACCAGTCCTACCTAGTTCACATGTTAGTTGCATAATACAAAACATAAAACTTTGGAGCCACATGCTCCCATGCATAATCATTTATTGTTTTACCGTGCATGTTTATTTAACTTGCACGGTCTTGCTGATATTCCTGCGTGTTAGTTTACAAACACACATATTAACTTGCACGGTCTTGCTAACATTGTATGCATTTATTTATATATAGTTATATGCTCTCATATAAGATGCATAACCAAGAACATATATATATATATATATATATATATATATATATATATATATATATATATATATCTATATATATATATCTATATCTATATATATATATATATATATATATATCTATATATATATCTATATATATATATATATATATATACAGTCTCTAAGTAATATGTAACCAAATGTATCCACTTAGAAAATATCATAAAGCTTAACCAAGCCAAAAACTCACGATGACGTTTACGACTTTAACACTCTCCCCCTTATTGTTCACCATACCCTTTTTCACTCTTGGATGCATTGCGGGAATTAGTAATAAAAATTTTTACACGAGATGGAGACATGACACTGCTTTAATCTCGACCGTTGTTTTGGGGTGATAGCCCGCAAAGGAGGTTTCAAACTACACCAAGGTTGTTTCTTTTACTGCTTTTTTGACTTGCGAAAAGCACCAGTGTTGACACCTGTCTAGTGGTATTTCATTTCACAACTTCTTACTCTTCCTCTCCTATGCACATCTTTGCAACACGAAATTATTTTGGAATGTAGATCTATTGAGCACTGGCAGATCTACGGTGCAACTTGCTCGAGTTTTATTTTCTTCTGCTATCCCCACATAGAGCCTACTCCCATTATCTTTTGTGTTCTTTTTTCAGCGAAAAAGGATATCGGTTGTTGATTTCTCTTAGCACAATCTAAGCCATCAGATCTTGAATCATATCCACGCACCTACAACTACCCTCCTTGGCCGTTAGATCTCTTCCAGTTTGATCTTAGCCATTGATCCTTTATATGGTAAGTTTGGACAGCGATTTCGCGCGGCGTATAAGTGGTTTACCATACCACTTTTTCGATATGCAAAACGTTGAGGGTGTGACACGTGTACAATGGTTTAGGTTTTCGCAACCACTGATTCCATCATTTCCCCTTACAAATTGGCACCGCGAAATGGATACAAACCATTGATTTTCCGCGGCTTATTTCTCTACCTCTAATCTACACCAAACTTTAACATATAGCCATTTTTAGTGTTATGAGGCTTGCCATTTATCCATTCTTTTATTTTAGAACCTGATAACGATTTTAGTGACCCTCCATTGCTTTGTCCTTCATTTTTAGTAGTTTTCCCAAATATAAAATCTTATCCACTTGTTTGTATGATCTGCTAGATATAGGAATTTTTCCCTATTTTCCTTTGTCACAATTACCGGATCGCATTACAAAATTTTATCATATAAAAACCAATTATGTGCCAACAACTGGATCCAACTAGGGATGCTATCCTCCCAGTGAGGTAGCAAAGAACCTCATAGACTAGTGCCTTATCCATTGCAAACTATACAAACCATTATTAACAAATCTTTCCTCCTTTTTTTTTTTCTTTTTTTTTTGGATGACAAATTTCCAGATCTCAGGGGCTTCATCTTCAGACTTCAGATATTTCAACCTACCATTCATACTGAACTTCATATTTACAACTAATATACAAATATTTCTCGTTTATTCAAGAGAGGTAGAGCTTAAGAAACCTCCCATTAACAGGACCTCCTCCAATGTCATTTCCATTTTGGTCTTGCCAAATAAAAGAATTATCTCTTATGAATGCAACAATAATGTAAGGCCTTTTCCATAAATGATCAAATTTAGCATATTTATCCTCTCTCCTAGCATTCCATTTTAGAACCATGTCACCTAATTGAAAATTCCCTTCTTTTACCTTTCTGTCAAAATTTTTCTTCATTCTCTCTTGATGCACCTATACTCTTTCATATACATTTCCTCTCATTTCATGGAGTTCTACTAGCTGATTAATTCTTCTTTGCATATGATTTGGCTCTTCATCTTGTTCTTGTAGCAGTTTCATAACTGGGAGACCTAAAGAAACTGGAAAAATTACCTCTACTCCATATACCATCTAAAAAGGAGACATACCAATAGCTCTTTTTGTACTTATCCTATCCACCCATAAAGCATATTTATGCTTTGTGTTCCAATCCCTTTTGTTTTCTTCCAGCAATTTCTTTATAACCCTCACCAAAATTTTATTTGAAGACTCCACCAACCCATTTCCTCGAGGAATACTATGATGTTGATTTATTTACATGAATATGATACTTATGGAAAAAAATAATCATCTTCTTTGATTTGAAATCCTGCACATTATTTGTCACTATCCTTCTAGGACATACAAACCTTGAGAGAATGTTCTCCTCTAGAAACTTCATTATTACTGTCTCCATAGAATTTCTAGTTGGGATGGCTTCAATCCACTTAGTGAAATAATGCGTTGCAGTCAAAATCCATTTATGTTGCCCTGAAGATTTTGAATTAATTTCCCCAATGAAATCCAATCCCCACTGCTGAAAAGGTGCTTCGACTAAAATTGGTTTCAAAGGTAAAGGTAAAATTTCTCTTTTCCCATCAAAGATATGACATTCATGGCATTTTGAAATCTCTTTGTACACATCTAAAAAAAACAGTGGGCCAATAGAATCTGACTCTCAGAATCTTATTCATTGTAGCCTTCCATGAATGATGTCCTCCACATACCCCTTTGTCAAATTCTTTCATCACCTGTTGTGCTTCGTTATCTAACAAACAATTCAACAAAACTCCTTTGGGATCTTTCCAATATAAATACTCATTGAGAATACAAAATTTTGTTGATTTCAATTTTTACAGATCTGGCTCTAGTCTTGCTCATTTCAGGAGGTGCTTGGAGATTTTGTAAAACATAAACAATATTGTTGTACCAGGGGGACAAAGAGAAATATTTAATTACTGGTGTTATAGGTCAAATTTGCACTTCTTCATCCCGTGATCACCTTGCCTTGTAGATCACACAAAAGGACACAAAGGATTGAAGAGCTAGATTGCCTTGAATGTTTCGTTGTTAGAAGCACACTCCTTACCTAAAAAGATTACAGTTTCTACTGCTTTTTCCACATGTACTCCCCTCTCTTCATACAAGACCAGCGTACTGTACCCTACTCTCCTCAAGGGAAACCAACGTACACCTCCCAAAAAGTTGTAAACACATGTTGTAAAGCATAAAATTTGCTTCTTATACGTTACTCTTGTTGTATGAAACCCGCATACATCTTAAGATGAAATCAAAAATAAATTAATTTGACGAATTGGGATTAGTTGAAGTTGGTTTTGCGACTTCCCCAACCTCCCAATCCAACCACCTCTCGATCTTAACTACCTACCCTGTCCCATAAATACAAGTAGGATCCATGAGAGGGGTTACTCATAATGCTCAAAAGCTAGAGACTCATAATAGTCATAAAATCTTGAGAGAAGGCTTGAAGTATTGTTACGCTGGAGAAAAGTTGCAAGTCAAAGTAAAGAGCAGTAGCCCAGGATCTGGATGCAGAAACATCTCTACATGTCAGGTATATTGTACTGATTTCATGTTTCTTTGACAATAAAAAGGTCAAAACACTCTTCCTGTCCCAAATCAGATATCTATTGGATTGCATGTTATTTGGCTTAATTCTTGATTATAGTTGATGTTACATTGCTTTATAGTTTCATCATATGTTATATGGTCAAGATACGCTTAGGGAGGTATCTTTTTCGTTGAAGGTTCATCAAGCAGAAGAGAAAATAGGAGATCAAGCGAGAGACCAAGCGAAAGCTAGGACCAGCCGTCGAAAAGAGGTATTTCTCTTAATCGCGATCTCTTTCTTTTGCAATAACCTAATGCAATATAATCAATGTGTTTACCTGTCAAACCCAGCCCAGTTGGTAGTGGCCATCTCCTCACTATAGGGTAGAATGCTCGCCGGTATTTTCCTGTTTATAGAATCTGAAAAAATTAAACAATCCTCTATTTACCTTCTCATGGATTTCACATCAAACCCAGTAGGTGAATGCTTGCTTGGTGTTTTCATGTTTAGAGATCCTGAAAACCCTAAAGAGAGGCTCCAATGGGCCTTTTTTCGTATAGTTAGTCCCCTCTCCCGAAAAAGTATACAACAATGAGAGGAGAACTCTTCTAGCCACAGATGACTAGAGTATTCATTTTTCATAAGTAATTCGCAAAGGTTCGGAAAAGGGTTAAACTTATACCTAAGCAGATGTCACTTCAAATCCTTTAACGAGTCTAAAATGACAACCATACTCAGTGATCTTGTCATATTTAAAGAGTCTAACAAGAGCATGAAAGAACTCTATAAAATCCTTTTCGTAAAGTTTTAACGCGCCCAAAAAAGTAAACATGTGACCTCCTTACTATTTTTAACGAGCTCAAAGGAGATACAGAAAAATGCTCATAACTTCCTTACTATTTTTACCGAACTCGAAGGGAAGGTGGAAGAAATGCTCGTAGCCTCCTTACTGTTTTTCACAAATGAAGGTGGAAGAATGCTCGTAGCTTCCTTAATGTTTTTAACGAGCTAGAAGGAAAGGTGGAAGACTAGTCGTAACTTCCTTACTGTTTTTAACGAGCTCGAAGTGAAGATGAAAGAAATGCTCGTAGCCTCCTTACTGTGTTTAACGAGCTCAAAGAAAAGGTGGAAGAATGCTCGTTGGTGGATCAATGTCCAAATGAATGGAAGACTGCATTATAGACTCTAGGAAAACTTCATCAGAGGAAAGTATATTATCCCAGATGGAACACATATATAAACATTCAGATGGAGTCATCACCTGGTCAATTGCTGGTACCCAGTCCCTGAAAGGTAAGCATAAATTAAGAGGCTTCTTCTCAATAGCAATTGGACTCAAGGAAAAATATGCCACATAATTTGATTGTGACATGGTAGTGCCTATTGACGGGGAACATACTTGGTCTATAGTCGGGTAATAAGAGGGATCAACAAATGTAAGTTGATCGATAGTGACAATCCTTCCGTTGTGAGGAAAATGCATCACATGAAAGAGAGTAGACACCATAGCCTACATAGAATATACGTAATCACACCCGAGGATCATATCAAAATCCATAGGGTCCTTTAAAACCATAAAATCAACTAAGACTGTTCTTCCACCCAAAGTAACAGGTACTTGAGGGAGGAATCCCAATGGTTCACTAGGTCTTTTATCGAAAGTCAACGGCCAATTAACAGCTGTAACAAGGTTAGGGAAACCTAAATCTCTCCAAGCATAAGGGGATAAGATACTAACAGAGGCTCCTTCATCTACAATACATCGATGAACCGCATGGTTGCCGATATCAACCTTTATCTTGAAAGGTGCAGCAAAAGGAAGGTGAGGCCCGGTTAGACTATTCCAATCAAAGGAAATGATCCTAGAGCTTGGTAGGGGTTCACTCAGCACAGATGCAGTGCCCCCATTTTAAGAGACATCTGAACTGGTAATGCAAAAGACTTCAAGGACAGGTGCATCAGTCTCTGAAGGACTGATGGGATTGGTCGAAGATTGCATCAATTCGATCGCTTCACTCTCCAAAGGAAGAATGGGGTTGAACAAAGATTGCATTGGTTCAACCAATTTATCAACCAAATTTTGATTATTCTGTTGGGGATCTATAGACAATTCAGGAGCAGAGGATCCTTCAGACATGGACCACACTCTCCGCACCTCTAGAATAGCAGGGCACCGATGAGTAAGGTGATCTCCCTTACAAAGTTAACTGTTGAATATTGTAACTTCTAAGAATATTATATTTGTACATTATTATTCCGGAGATGTTTTATCCCTCCGAGGTGACTCTATTGTGTATCCGGAGATGTTTATTCCTCCGATGGTTTGTGGTAACTAGGGTTATTAGACCCACCATGTGGGGGTCGGCCCTGAGTTTATATTTTAGGGGTTATTAGACTTCTCCAGGAGAGGTCGACCCCATTAGGGATTTTGGTCAGTCGATAACTAATATAAATAGAGGAGGAGAGCTCCTCATTTGACACATTTCCGCAACTTAGAAATTGGCACACTTGTGTCTGGGAGATCTGCATGTAAGGTAGAGAAGAAGGACAAGTCTTGGAGCACATCTTGTATTTTGGTTGATCATCTTATTGAGAAAATATTTGTTGGGTTTTCTACCCCATGAGGGTTTCCCAGGTTGACTTCTATGTCCATCTTGTGATTATGTTTCTTTCAGTGATCTTGCTAGTATATTTGGTTTAAAATTAACATGGTATCAGAGCTAGCCTGAATAGAACATCTTTCACAAGGTGAAATTATATTTCTCTCTCTCTCCCAAAATTAGGGTTTCTGCAAAAGTTAGTATTTTTGGATTATGGTTGCATGGCTGAATATCCCTTCTAAAGATCTATCTTTTAAGCCTTGGATCAAGGTTTTTGGTTGGGTAGAACTTTGGGAAAGTCAAACCCTAGTTTTACCAAAAGTGCAATAAACCAGAAACTCTGTTGATGATCTGTAAAAGTGAAAAGTTAAAGGTTCCGAGTAAGTACTACTCTATCTCTTATCTCTTGGACTCCCCCAAGAGAAGATGGCTCCAAACACTAAGCTTGAAGACAAGCTAGAAGGTATAGAAAATTTTCGGGCATGGAAATACAGAATTGGTCTCATTCTTGAAGAAAATGACCTTTCTCATTATATCAAGGATGAAGTTGCAGAACCTGAAGGAGATGAAGCCAAAGAGAAGCATAGAAAGGATTTGATTAGGGCAAAGAGAATCATAACGGATTCTATTAAAGACCACTTGATTCCCCAAGTGGCTTCCAAGAAGACTCCAAAGGAAATGTATGATGCCTTAGGAAGGATGTATGAAGGAAAGAACATCAATAGGAAGATGAACCTAAGAACTCAGTTAAAGAGTACCAATATGCACAAAGGAGAATCCATTCAAGACTACTTCTCAAGGGTCTCCCAAATAAAGGAGCAACTAGATTCCATTGGTGATACTCTTGATGAAGATGAACTTGTGATGACAACTCCAAATGGTCTCACTAGACCTTGGGAGTCATTCATACAAACTATGTGTGCCAGAAAAGAAAGTATGAAGTTTTATGTAGTTTGGGAGGATTGTGTACAAGAAGAGGCTAGGGTTGCAAACTGAGAAGCCTTGTTCAAAGAAGATGACCAAGCCTTGGCCACCCACACCAAGAGAATAAGGAATCAATCCTACTCCAAAAGGGATAGTCACAAGCAGTCTCATTCTCCACATAGATTTAAAAAGAAAAGAGGAACTATTCAAAGAAGAGATTACTCCTCTTTCCAATGTTTTTCTTGTCACAAAATAGTACACCTTGCTAGAGATTGCCCTCTAAAGAAGAAAAAGGGTTCTCATTACAAAAGACATCAAGCACATCTTGCAAAAGATGATAGTGAAGAAGAAGTAGAAGAGGAAGAAAGGCCTCACAATAAAAGACCTAGAAGTGAAGAAGAAGAAGAAAGGACCTTCTTCAAAAGAAGATCTAGGAGAAATGAAGAAGAAGATGTAGAAGAATATGTTCTTTTCTCCGCACTCTCTGGATCTATAACTCCTGGAAAAGATACATGGCTTATTGACAGTGGTGCTTCAAAGCACATGATAGGTTAGAAAAAGACTCTCTCAAGACTTGAAGAAAAGACTTCTCCATAAAAGGTATCTCTAGGAGATGACTTTCAATATCCCATCGAGGGAATTGGTGAAGCAAGCTACAAGCTTGATTCTAGTACCTCCATGAAAATGAAAGAAATATTGTATGTACCAAGATTGAAGAAGAACTTGTTATCCATCTTAGCATTGGATAAGAAAGGCTATAGGGTTGCATTCATTGATGGACAAGTATTAATGTGGTCCAAAGGAAAATCTATCAAGGATGCAATTATCATTGGTGAAGAAGAAGGAGGTTTGTACAAGCTTAAGGGCCTTCCAGAAGCAGCTCTTGTTCATGAAACCATTAGCCCAAATGAACTATGGCATAGGAGACTTGCTCACATTAACTACAAGGCACTACCTTATGTAAGAAAGGTAGTTATAGATTTGCTAGACTTAAAGATTGATCATGATGGCACATGCAAAGGATGTGCAAAAGGGAAGAATATCAAGAACCCATTTCCTAGGAGTGAAACAAAGACTAAAAGTACCTTGGAGTTAATACACTCTGATGTATGTGGACCAATGCCCTCCACATCTTTGAGTGGATATGAATACTATGTCACATTCATTGATGACTATTCAAGGAAAACTTGGATATTATTTCTAAAAGGTAAGAATGAAGTCTTTGGAAAATTCAAAGAGTTCAAGGCCTTAATAGAAAATCTCTCAGAAAAGAAAATCAAGATTCTCATAACAGATAATGGCGGAGAATATACTTCAAAGGAATTTGAAGACTTTTGTAGAGAAGCTGGAATCAAGAGGGAACTAACCACTCCCTACAATCCCCAACAAAATGGGGTTGTTGAAAGAAAGAATAGAACTATCATGGAAGCTGTAAAGACTATGATACATGATCAAGATCTTCCCATGTATCTATGGGCTAAAGCAGCCAGGACAATTGTCTATGTACCAAATAGACTTTCTCATAGTGCTCTTGAATTTAAGACTCCAGAAAAAAGTGTTCACAGGAAAGAAGCCTGAGGTAAGTCATCTCAAAATATTTGGATGTCCTTTGTATATTCACATTCCAAAAGAAAAGAGAACCAAGTTGGATCCCTCTGGTAAGAAAGGAATATTTGTTGGATATTGTGAAACATCCAAAGCTTTTAGAATTTACATACTTAGTTTTCATCATATGGAGATAAGTAGAGATGTAACATTTGATGAAGAAGAAGCTATCAAGAAATCTAGGAAGTGCCAACTTGAAGAAATCTATGAAGAAGATTCACCTCCTAGAGTTACAAAAGTTGTACCCATCCTTGAAGATGATACACCAGAAGACCATGACATGATAGAACCTCAAGAACCCCCATTACAAATCTATCTAGAAAAAGAAGACCAGCATGGGCTAGAGACATTATTCAAGGAGCTGAAAAATATGGAGCTCCTGAAGGTTCGACTAGAGAAAGAAAGAAACCCAAGTTAGTATCCAACTATGTGGCCTTAATGTGTGATCTTGTGGATTATCAACCCACCATCTATGAGGAGGCAGCTTAGAAAAAAAGAGTGGGTAGAAGCTATGACAGAAGAGTACCAGTCAATAATGAAAAATGATGTTTGGGATATAGTTCCCAAAGCAAAGGATAAAAGTGTGGTTTCTTCCAAATGGATATTCAAGATAAAACATGCTACAGATGGTAGCATTGAAAAATATAAGGCAAGATTTGTAGCCATAGGTTTCTCTCAAAAGGAGGGAATAGACTATGAAGAAACATTTGCACCAGTTGCTAGATACACATCAATTAGAACTATCATGGCACTTCCATCTATGATGAAGTGGAAATTACACCAAATGGATGTTAAAACAGCCTTCCTGAATGGTGTCATTGAAGAAGAAGTGTATATAGAACAACCACAAGGATTTGAGGTTAAATATAGAAGAACTCATGTATGCAAGCTGAAAAAGGATTTGTATGGATTGAAGCAAGCTCCCAGAGCTTGGTATGGAAGGATTGAAAGTTTCTTAAGAAGCATGGGCTTTACCAAAAGTAAAGCTGATACAAATCTTTATCTCAAGGTTATGGATGGTGAACCTGTTATATTACTATTGTATGTAGATGATCTCTTTCTAACAGGAAATGAGAACCAAATTATCGAATGTAAGAAGAAGCTTTCTTCAGAATTTAAAATGAAGGATCTAGGATTAAAGCACTACTTCTTAGGTCTAGAAGTATGGCAAGAACCAAAAAGAATCTTTTTAAATCAAGGTAAGTATGCTGTGGGGATTTTGAAAAGATTTGATATGTTGGAGTGTAAGGCCATGGCTACTCCCATGGACTCCAACTTGAAATTATTAGTTGATGACTCATCAAGAATTAGTGGATGTAACTCTATATAGACAAATCATTGGGTCATTGATGTATTTAACAAATACCAGACCAAATATATGCTTTGTTGTAAATACCTTGAGTCAATATCTAGTAGAACCAAGGAAGGTTCACCTAATAGCTGCAAAGCATGTAATGAGGTATCTAAAAGGTACATTAGATTTTGTTCTTTACTACCTTGGAAATCATGAACTTAGATTACATGGTTACTCAGATTCCGATTGGGCAGGAAGTGTTTCAGACAGTAAGAGTACATCAAGTGGATGTTATGGACTTGGATCTGCCATGATCTCTTGGTTCAGCAAGAAACAATCCAGTGTGGCTCTTAGTACTGCTGAAGTAGAATATATAGCTGCCTGCTCCGCTAGCTGTGAAGCAGTATGGCTTCGGAAACTGCTATCTGGAGTATTTGACTTAGAATTGGATCCCACTGTGATTATGTGTGACAATCAAAGTTGTATCAAGATGACAGAAAATCCTGTATTTCACGATAAGTCAAAACACATAGAGATCCGATACTTTTATATACGAGATATGGTGCAGAGAGGAGCTATTAAGCTCGAGTATGTTAGCACTGAGGATCAAATTGCTGATATTTTGACCAAACCTTTGTCTCGAGTGAAATTTGAATACTTCCGAGACAAACTTGGTGTGGTTCAAAAGGAACCTCCTCAAAAGGGGGTGTAGTGTAGTCACTGATGATGAGATTGCCTCATCGACAGCAAGGTCGATGATGTGGATACCTATTTTAGATACTTAGATCACTTAGACTTAGGACTTTTATACTTAGAATACTTATTTTCTCTTACTTACTTTTACTTTACATGCTTTATTGATGTATTGATGAGGATACATGTCTTGTTGATGTATCAGGAAGGATACATGTCTTATTGATGTATTGATGAGGATACATGTTTTATTGATGTATTGATGAGGATACATGTTTTATTGATGTATTGATGAGAATACATGTTTTGATGATATCTGTATTGATAAGGATACAGGTGGGGATTGTATCATCCCTGGAATTCGGTCCCTTGAATTGATCCGTAGACGTATGGTCTCCGAGAATGAAGTCCTTAGTGGATAGGTGGGGATTGTATCATCCCCGGACTTCGGTCCCTTGAATTGATCCATAGACGTATGGTCTCCGATAATGAAGTCCTTAGTGAACAGGTGGGGATTGTATCATCCCCGGACTTCGGTCCCTTGAATTGATCCGTAGACGTATGGTCTCCGAGAATGAAGTCCTTAGTGGACAGGTGGGGATTGTATCATCCCCGGACTTCGGTCCCTTGAATTGATCCATAGACGTATGGTCTCCGAGAATGAAGTCCTTAGTGGATAGGTGGGGATTGTATCATCCCTGGACTTTGGTCCCTTGAATTGATCCGTAGATGTATGGTCTCTGAGAATGAAGTCCTTAGTGGATAGGTGGGGATTGTATCATCCCCAGACTTTGGTCCCTTGAATTGATCCATAGACGTATGGTCTCCGAGAATGAAGTCCTTAGTGGACAGGTGGGGATTGTATCATCCCCGGAATTCGGTCCCTTGAATTGATCCGTAGACATATGGTCTCCGAGAATGACGTCCTTAGTGGATAGGTGGGGATTGTATCATCCCCGGACTTCGGTCCCTTGAATTGATCCATAGACGTATGGTCTCTGAGAATGAAATCCTTAGTGGACAGGTGGGGATTTTATCATCCCCGGACTTCAGTCCCTTGAATTGATCTGTAGACGTATGGTCTCCGAGAATGAAGTCCTTAGTGGACAGGTGGGGATTGTATCATCCTCGGACTTCGATCCCTTGAATTGGTCCATAGACGTATGGTCTCCGAGAATGATGTCCTTAGTGGACTAATGGGGATTGCATCATCCCAAAACCACTGGTTCAAAATGTACGTGATGGGGATTGCATCATCCCGGAACCACTAGTTCAAAATGTATGTGATGGGGATTGCATCATCCTGGAACGACTAGTTCAAAATGTACGTGATGGGGATTGCATCATCCCAGAACCACAAGTTCAAAAAGTGCATGATGGGGATTGCATCATCCCGGAACTACTAGTTCAAAATGTATGTGATGGGGATTGTATCATCCCTGGACTTCGGTCCTTGAATTGATCTGTAGACATATGTCTCCGAGAAAGTGGTCCTTAGATTTTTTCTAAGTTGATGAGTGGACTGTATCGTCCCTAGACATGTTATGGTGTCTTAAATGATGATGTGGTTACTTGTATTGGTATGGATACTTGCATTGATGATGGGTATACTTGTATTGGTATGGATACTTGTATTGATGATGTGTATAGTTGTATTCGTATGGATACTTGTATTGATGATGTGTATACTTGTATTGGTATGGATACTTGTATTGATGATGTGTATAGTTGTATTGGTATGGATACTTGTATTGATGATGGGTATACTTGTATTGGTATGGGTACTTGCATTGGTATGGATACTTGTATTAATGATGTGTATACTTGTATTGATGAAAATGCTAATGATCGTGTGATGATGATGTTGATGATTGTGTAATGATGATGCTGATGATCGTGAGATGATGATGCTGATGATTGTGTAATGATGATGCTAATGATCGTGAGATGACGATACTGATGATCGTGTGATGACGATGATGATGACAATGTTGAAGATCGTTTGATGACGATGCTGATGATCATGTGATGACGATGATGATGATCGTGTGATGAAGATGATGATGACGATGCTGAAGATCGTTTGATGACAATGTTGATGATCGTGTGATGATGATGCTAATGATCGTGTGATGACGATACTAATGACAACGATGATGTTGATGCTCTAGTAATTGTTCAAGTCACTGAAGATGATGTATTAAAGAAAGCTTCCAATGATATACAGATGTATCATGTGTGATGTAGTCGATGACTCCTTGATCCTGCAGATGTTGTTATAATATCCTTCTCATTAAGGGGGAGTGTTGAATATTGTTCTCATAGTTTTCAGAACAAATTCTTACACATAAAGAAATATGTCATACAGTCATGCAATTATTTTAGCCAATGCTTCAATACAACATTCATCCATATCCTGTAACTTTCTAGATGCCTTCCAATCTCTAGCAGAACATTGTTAAGAGTTTGCACTACTCCCAACATATTAGCAAAGAGGTTTCATTCTAGATAAGTAGCAATGGAATGTTGTACAATGCCATAGGCCACTTACCCATTACATGCATATTAGTAGTATGCTTTTCATTAATGAAATTATTCTAATATGCCAATAATACACAACCTATTTCTAGGAACATCAGTATATACATCATTGAATAGTATTATTTAAACAATCAAATATGCAAGAAATGATAATTCAAATACTTATCTTTGTTTGTTTGTTGGGTTGACTCCCTCTCAGTCTTTGCTTCCCTTCTGCAACTCCATTTTGATGTGGATTGTGAGAAGTGGTCGACTCCATCTGAATATCTGCATCCTTGCAGAAAATACAGGAGTGTGCTCCATCTTGATCTTTGCTTCCTGGATTACCTGTCCTTGAACTGATATCTATCCTCGATCACTATGCATGCTTACAAGTATCATTATTATGATATCCTTGAGATCTCATACATAATCATACATTTATTAGTATAATCTCAATACTATCAGAAACACAATAGTCTTAAACATGTATAGTAATGATCATTTTAAACACAGATAATAAACCTTAGTATTCAAGGTTTATATAGGAAACTTCTGGTTAGTCATATCATCAATTAATGTAAGAAACATAATATGCCTAAACCCATGATTACTCAAACCTATAACTTCATGAATAATCATAATCAATCATGCCAAGTATACTTATATAAGATATCCTAACACAAGGTAGGATTTTAACTTGATATAGGAAAAACATACCTGGATTAGCATGTTAGCTAGTTATGTCTAACATACCCACATGATGTCTTCTTGTTCTTCAATGACTTGTGCTAGTAACCTGCATATCTCATAAGTTAGCCATTATAGAACCAAGTTATACATACCTCGTAATTAGATATTCTATGTGATCCATGATAATGGATGAATCTTTGTCTTCATGTCTCCATGGTCATATGTTCTTGAACTAGAACATGATTTGTCTTTCTTGATGTACATTTCATGTTAGCGGACAAGATCAACCTCATACAACACCACAATGCATTAGTACAATCATAAGTGTCAAAACCCTAATCAATGAATATCTTCTATCATGCATTGATAATTTTATTAAGGTGATACGACAAGTATAAAGTTAATCAAGATTGTACTAACCTTAATCAAGACAAAATTAATCATGAAAAAATATCGAAACATACCTGGATAAGTCATACCTATCGAGATTGCTTGTAATCTTCTTATGTAAGGCATCATCCTTATCTCCCTTTGAAACTGGAACTTCTTCACTTATGCAGGTGACCAATCCATTTTCTTCTAGGATTAATCCAATCCACTTGATTTGCAGGAATTGGATCTAGAGCTAGATTAGGGTTTGTCAGAGAAACCCTAAAAAATCAAACTTTGAATTTCAAACTTTTGAAAGGATAGAAAGCTGTGTCTTTATGAGTTGATCAAGCCGGTATACTCAGAATTTGAAAACTACAAAATTTCACCCCTCAAAATTGCTTTTGCAACTTTCGGATCTTCTCGACAGGATCCCGAACTAGGGTTTGCTAAATCCCACCCTTTTTCCCAACCAAAATGTTCGATACAAATCTCTAAACTTTGATTTTTTTGAGGAGCTTCCAGCCGTTGTCACAGACTTCAAAAATTCCAACTTTTGCAGAAGCTCTAATTTTGCACTTTTCCGATCAAAGTCCCGAAATAGGGTTGATCAAGCTCGACCTTCTGCCCAACCAAAAAATTTGATCTTGGTCTCTAAATTTCTATTTTGATGAGTATCATTCATCTGTGATCTTCGATTACAAAAATTCCAACTTTCTCCAAAACCCTAATTCCGAGAGCCATGAATGAACATGCTCAAAATCCAATTCTGTTTTGACAGAAATATGCACCTGATTGTTTCTGGTGTAACTCCGAAATTATGAATGCATAGGGTCTGAAACTTCTATATTTGGTAGCCCCACCTATCATATTTCCAACCCCATAGGTCTTACCTCAATTGGATTCTCTGATAGAGAGTTATGCCAAGTGTCGCAACATGACCTGTTTATGGGATAAAACACAAGAGAGAACTTGTACGGTGTGCCACATGTCACTGGTTCAACTTCGACCTTTGAAACCCTTACCATAGAAACTAAAGTCCGTTCCCTACCTGTAAATGTTTACGAAATTTAATTTGGAGATTCCTATCCCAAGTTGTGATCTTTTTTCCCAGGTCACCTATTTATGACTGAGATCTGGAAGAGGCTGAAAGTCTAGATTGTACAGATCATAAAACACAAAGTACAATGAATTAGAAGTTGTGCTTTGGATACAAGTTACATGAGGATCTTATCTTCGACCTGAAAGGAATTCATACCCTGAAACCTCACCAAAATGGATTTATAGTGAAAGTTCTATGATGACTGGTTTTTTCTATATCAAGCCCTAGCATCGCAAGTGCAACAAGTGTCATACATGCCATACCATGCCTTCTTTCAGGCTAGCTCTGATACCATGTTATTTTTTCAGAATTTTCAATCTGATATAGGATATTAACTGAGAGAATAACATGTACAACATATCTATAGCATATCAATCATGGACACAATAATGCAAGCACACAAGAGACACAGAGTTTCACCGGGGAAAACCAAGAAGGTGAAAAACCCCGCAACTTCCTCAGAGCTAGATAGAGCAATGATACAATCAAAGTACAAACAAATTACAAGAGATAGTATTCTCCTAACAACTGATCATCCTCCTCATATGTGCGCCACTTTCCTAGTGATGGAAGAGTGAGTAATGAGATGTCCAAATAGAGATCTCCCGATCTCTATTTATACTTGTCCTATCCTGCCCAATAAACTAATGGGGCCAACTTGTCTAGCTTAGCCTAATAACCCATGGTTAACTTAATCCGGGCTGACCCCACACTTGGTGGTCTAATAACCCATTTACCCACATGACTCATACAGGGCCGACCACATCAAGGTGGTCTAATAACCCATGAAGTATAAGTTACGACACTTACAATATAAATGACGATACTTCCGTATAGAGGAATAATAACATCTCTATAGGAATACAAACACTTCTGTATAGAGGAATAATAACATCTCTATAGGAATACAATATACATGGGTAAAATACATTCCAAAGTTACATATACATCAACATGCGTAGGGTAGCAAATCCTGAAGTCCGAAAGGACCCCCATACGCGAATCGGCTCTGGTTTATGGTCAAAAGGAAAGTGAGGGCATATCCTCAACAATTCCAGTCCCCCACGGCGTCGTTCTTAGCTCTAGTTTAAGTAGATTTTCCCAATACTATTTGATATAGATGGATTTACCTAAATGAAATGTGTACTAAGATTGTTGAGTAATGAAGCCAGTTCCGAGCAGTTTAAGGTGATTTAAGCTCAAAACTCTAGCCTAAGCTAGTTGATGTCATGTATTCCTAAAATGAAAATGTTGCTAATCAATTTTATTAATAATTTCTTTTAAGGGCTACTTGTTACTCAAGGGTTGTAGTGCGGTGTGTGGAATGGTTTGTCATGAAAGTAAAGTGCAAATGCTTTCAAATTCACAAAAAAAAATTATGTTTTCCATTTGTATTATTTCAGAAATCTAAAACTAGGTAATCCTAAAGCAAAATATTTTTGTATTTTCTTTTTTGAATATTTCAAAGCAAACTAAACTACTACGAAATAAAGCAAGATCTTACTACTGAGCTATTTGAACATTTTTTTTCTTTTTCTGATAAATATAAAATAAAGAGAACTTTGTACAAAAGCAAGCAAGATCTAATTATAAAGTGTGTGTGAGGAAAAAATTTAAATGGTTCAAAGCAAACAAATCAAGAGACTTGATCAAGACATGACTTACCAAGTTTTTGCAAAAGAAAAAATTGAGGCTTGGAAATGAAGTGAAAAAGAAACAAGGAAAGGAGACACTTATGACAGAAAGGAAGACCTAAACAGTTTTCTCCTAAGCATTAAAACCCTAAGAAAACACTATGCCAAGCAAAAAGTATGCAAGTGAACCAAGAATGACTTAAAAACACACACAGTCTCAACAACAAGAAAACTAGGAGGCTTTGATTCACTTAAGATGAACTGATAAAACAATCAGCAAGTGTCTGAACCAAGCAACCTTTCAGAAGCAAACCTAAGGACTCAACTTGACAGTCAAACACTAATGAAAAGGATGAGACCAAGCGAAAGCGTGCTAAACATTGCAACAGACAACAAAAATTCAAAGTGCAAGTATGTATGATTGCAACAGGAACTAGGGTGAAGAGATGCAGCTATGTCCAAAAATAATAGCGCACGAACTTCAAAAAAGGGCTCGCAAGTGGCAAAGACACTTAAACAAAGGATCAAGCAAGAAAAATAGGCTAAAAGATATTGGAGAGGCTTACAAGACTCAACCGAGACATATGAGGTCTCAGGGGTCAGTAAAGACAGCAAAGCAACAGGCTGGAATAGCAACCAAAACTTGGAAAACAAACCCTAACAGCAAAATAGGACACTATATGAACATACACCCCTGTGCAGTGTCACAACTAGCATACACCAAGACAGGTATGCTACTGTGCAATGCAAGGAGGGGTGTTCATCAGGTGAAAAATGTAGTTATAAGTAGGGGAGACCATTGTACAGGCCTCAAAAGGGAAAAAACATGCTTTGCAAACCAAAAACTGAGTTGAATCAAGCAAATAGGAAAGATATCACATACCTACAGGGCCTCTCAGACAATCAAAATTGAAAAAATGGGCTAGAAGAAAACCAAAATTAAGTCTCCCATAGCAGAACAACTAAGCGGTTACTCCGAGCGGAGTCACCACTCTGTTGTTTGGGAATTCTACCCTATAGTGAGGAGATGGACACTACCACCTGGGTGGGGTTTGATAGGTAAACACATTGATTATATTGCATTAGGTTATTGCAAAAGAAAGAGATCGAGATTAAGAGAAATACCTCTTTTCGACGGCTGGTCTTAGCTTTCGCTTGATCTCCTATTTGCTCTTCTGCTTGACGAACCTGCAACACAAAAGATACCTCCCTCAGTGTATCTTGACCATATAACATATGATGAAACTATAAATCAATCTAACATCAACTATAATCAAGAATTAAGCCAAATAGACATGCAATCCAATAGATATCTGATTTGGGACATGAAGAGTGTTTCGACCTTTTTATTGTCAAAGAAACATGAAATCGGTATAGTATACCTGACGTGTAGATATGTTTCTGCAACCGGATCATCGGCTCCTTATCTTCACTTTGACTTGGGACTTTCCTCTAGCGTAATAATACTTCAAGCCTTCTCTCAATATTTTATGACTATTATGAGTCTCTATCTTGTGAGCATTGTGAGTAACCCCTCTCATAGATCCTCCTTGTATTTATGGGACAAGGTAGGCAGTTAAGATCGAGAGGTGGTTGGATTGGGAGGTTGGGGAAGTTGCAGAACCAACTTCAACTAATCCCAATTCATCAAATTAATATATTTTTTATTTCATCTTAAGATGTACACGGGTTTCATACAACAAGAGCAATGTACAGGAAGCAACTTTTATGCTTTACAACATGTGTTTACAACTTTTTTGGAGGTGTACGTTGTTTTCCCTTGAGGAGAGTAGGGTACAGTACGCTGGTCTTGTATGTAGAGAGGGGCGTACATGTGGAAAAAGCAGGAGAAAATGCAATCTTTTCAGGTAAGGAGTGTACTTCTAACAACAAAACATCCAAGGCAATCTAGCTCTTCAATCCTTTGTGTCCTTTTGTGTGATGTACAAGGCAAGGTGATCACGGGACAGAGAAGTGCATATTTGACCTATAACAACTGGCAGATCAGGAACTATTTCAACTGAAAGATGTGATATGAAATTCATGTCCAAAGAATCACAATTCGTCTCAGTCATCAGTTTTGTTAGACCCTGTCATTTAATCAATTTAGTAGGTCTAATGTCCAAGTCATACTCCAACAAGATTGTGATCCATTTTGCTCTCTTACCTTTAGGGTCCGGTTGAGTAAGAATTTCTTTTACATTGACAATGGAACATATGCAACAGTATGGGAATGCATTATATAAACTCTGAAATCTTTCAGGGATTTTATCAACGCATAGGCTTGCTGTTCCATTATATTGTACTTCAATTCTACATCTCTCAGAGTTTTGCTGAAAAAAGCAATCGGTTGCTCCATGTTATCTTGATTTTTCTACAATAGGACCTCAGCTATAGTATGTTGTGATGCATACAAAAAAATGATAAAATAATTTGAAAATTCAGGACTGATTAGAACGAGAGCTTCGATAGGATATTTCTTGATATCCGTGAAGGATTTTATGGCTTCAATAGTCCACTTGATTTCATTATTCTTTCTTAACATATATGAAATATTTCTTAAAATCTCCACAAAATTGGGTACAAACCTTCTTAGAAAATTTACTCTACCAATAATATATTGAACTTCCTTCTTACTTCTCGGTATCCCAATTTTTTGTATTGATGATACTCTTTCAGGATCAATTTTGATGCCATCTTTTGATATTATATGTCCCAATAACTTTCCTTCCTTCATTGCAAAATTTGACTTTTTAGGATTCAATGAGATGCCAAATTTCGTACATTTCACAAATACCCTCTCCAAGTGTTTCAGGTGATCTGCAGCAAATTTTGAAAATACAGTTATGTCATCCATGTATACTACTAAAAATTTATCCTTCTCTTAAGCAAATGCAATGTCCATGGCCCTCTGGAATGTATCCCCTGCATTCATTAATCCAAACGGCATCTTTTCATACATGAAAGTCCCCCAATGAGGTTTAAAATATGTCTTCTCCTGATCTTCTAGAAGAACTTTGATCTGGTTGTACCCCGAGAATCCATCCAACATGGAAATCCTCTCTACTCCAACAACCTTACGTAGAATGTGATCCATTTTGGGTAGTTTATAATTGTCTTTAAGAGATACTTTATTCATATTTCTGAAGTCTAAACACAACCTTATCTCTCCATTCTTCTTTCTTACAGGGACCAGATTCGCCACCCACCTGGAAAATATCAATGACACAATAATTTTAGCATCAAACAATTTTTTGACTTATTTTTCAATCACTGGCAGCAATAAAGGATTTATCCTTCTGAGTTTCTGCTTGAATGGATTTTCTCATGGTTTGATTGGAATTGTATGTTGGATTATGAACATATCATATTCTTTCAGATCCTGATAGCTCCATGCAAACACATCAGAAAAATATTTCATTAATTTGACATATTTTTATTCTTCATGAGGGGGCAGACTTTTGGAAATTTTCACTATTTTTGGTCTTTCTTCCGTCCCAATGCTGCAATCTTTAATTTCTCCTTCTTGGGCTTCTACTTTAGTATTTCTCGCTTTATCATTCCTATCAAACAATATTTCCAAGGGTATGAGGCCTCTTGGGATAATATTATTCTTCAATTGGATTATTTATTTTCCTCCAATTTCTCCTTTGAACTTCTCTGATTCTTTGGAAAATTCTCCCAAATTGGGAACTTCCTCCATATCTTGATCTTCAGTATCAATGACAGTTTTGGAAAATTCATTTCTCATTTCTAGAAATTTTTTAATCTGCTGATCATCATCAAATACTTTCCAGTGTTTTGAATTATCAGGAATAGAAGGTCGGTTCACCACATCAATATCATATTTCTTTTTTGAAAAATTAGGTACTCTGAAAGCACCAGCAGAAATTGCCAAAGAATCTGCTACTGAATTGTTAACTCTGGGTATCACCACTATGTCATGTTCATCAAAGAAATTCTCAAACAAATCCCAGACTTCATTTATATAATCCCTCATCTTTGGATGCTTATTTTGATAGCTGCCATTTACCTGATTTATTACCAAGTCTGAATGTCCAAATACTTCAATATTTTTTGCTTTCAACTCTCTCAGCACATTCAATACCAGGATCAAGGCTTCATATTCTACCACGTTATTAGTACATTCAAAAGCTAGTTTGAAAGAATACATTAGGAATTCTTGATTAGGAGTTATTATCCATACCCCTGCACCAGCAGCTTCTTTTCTCATTGACCCATCAAAATGCAAGGTCCAAACCCCTTCAATTCTCCGTTTTTGTCTAATCATTTCCTTTTCATGAATATTGTTATTTTTTTCTTGATTTTTATTTA
The DNA here is from genome assembly GCA_027924585.1 of Larix kaempferi. Lineage (NCBI taxonomy): Eukaryota > Viridiplantae > Streptophyta > Pinopsida > Pinales > Pinaceae > Larix > Larix kaempferi. The sequence continues at coordinate 11,978,214 of BSBM01000762.1, read as the reverse complement.
GGTCTATTTTTTCTTCGTACTGACAATCATTATAGAAAATAGAAGATCCTAAATCAGTATCTACTACATAAATGGAATGACTGTCTGGTTCATTTCTACTTCTTACCACATGTGCGAGTCTCTTCTCAGTGTATAATATTCTATGTTCACCAAGAACTGGAATTGTATCAAAAGACATGTCCATCTCTAAAGTTCCCATGATTTTTGAATCCCAAGATCTAGATAACAACATATCAAATTTGGGAGGAATATCTACAACAACCACATCCATGACCACACTTCCAGCTGGAAATTTAGTAAGAGAAACTACCAAGTCTTTTATCAACCCCAATCATTTGTCCTTTTTTGAATCAAAAGCAAACAAATATTTATATGGTCTTCTGATTTCTAAACCCAGACTTTCAACCACAACCTTTGGCATCAAATTATGGGAAGCTCCTAAAGCAAGCATACAATTGTGAAGGATCATATCATGAACATTCAGATTTACATAAAAAGATGGAACTTCATCCAAATTGTTATCGTCCATTTTAGAACCCATAAGAATAGTTGGAGCATCATCATTTAATTCCAAAGCATCAAGTTCTATTTTCCCTTCACTCCGAACCAGTTTTTAGATCTGTTCCTTATATTCACTATTTTTAAATATCTCATTAAATGTGATAGAAATTTTGATTTTTGAGATTTCATTTTGTAGGTTGAATGGAACAAGTTTTTTGTCACTTTCCTTGATTGCATCTCTTTTATTTTATGGAATTTTCTTTACTACCTATTCTTTTTGTTTTTCTCTTTTATGCTAACTAGTCGAAGATTGATCAATAGGACCCTTCCCTTTATTTATAACTATATCCTTGTTTCTAAGGTTGATCTTTTTCTGAAGGTCATTTACTACATTCTTATATCCAATCTGATACTGCTCTGTCTCTAACTCAAAGCTATTACATTCCCCATCAGTGGAAAACATGTCATGTTCTGTCTTGGTTAAATAAACTTCAGAATCAAGATCATCAAAATGATGAATTTCACTTTCTACTAGCTCAATTTTTCCTTCTTCATCTACAAAGTTATCATGGAAAGGATGTCTTATTTGATTATCTTCTACATTTATTGGATTCCTCTGATCTCTTTGTCTTATCTGTGGGGGAATTTTCCTTTTGAAATTCATATTTCTAATATGAGGTTCTTGTTGATCTCTATTTTGGGGTTTATTTTCCAAATCCAGTATGTCCAATATTCTTTCCATTGTTTTCACCATCATATCAATTCTAGAATATGTGGAAGAAGAAGTGGAAGCTAGGTTTTCTTCTCTATTTTTTCTTCTATCTATATTAGTTTTATGTTTCATCTTATCAGAAGCCATCAAATTTTCTTCTACTTCCACTGCATCTTTTAACATATCTGGTAAGGTTGTTGGCTTTCTTTGTCTCAACATACAAGAAAATTCACCATCAAAGGAATCTGCATAATGGAATTTGGCATCTCCCACTAGAGGTTTAACATCAACAGGGATCGAATTATAGACCCTCATGAATCTTGTAAAAAATTCTTGAACAGTTTCAAAACCACTCTTATTCAAATTATTATATTGTGTCAGAATTTGTGAAGGGTTTTTCTTGTCTTCCCATCTTTCAATCAAACGGGTTACAAAATCATCATAAGAAGGGATAGATCTCATAGCCAGTGTTTTGAACCACTTCTTAACCTCCCCTTTTAAACTTTTTGCTAACAATCTCATTTTAGAATCATCATGATCTAATTCCTCAAGGTCAATTAAATCATTATAAGTATCAACATGTTGGTGGGTTGTGTAATTCCCTTCTCCATCAAACAATGTGATTCTTTGTTCATAATTCTGAGGGAGGTCATGTAAAACAACAGCCAGAGCAAGTGGAGCGAATCTAGCAGCCATGACTACTGGATGGTTTTGAACAATGTTATGGGTTTGTAATGGTGGAATCTGAACAATGTTATGGGTTTGTAATGGTGGAATCTGAACAATATTATGAGTCTGTACTATGGATTTTAAACTTTTCTATACTTTTGTAAATATTTGCAAACAGACTGTAATAGATATGATTGGAACCTATTCTGATCAATAATAGTTTCTTTTAAATTTGATTTTGACTTGGATCTAAATAGAGACTGTTCATATCTTTTGCCTAAATCAATACATTCATAACTCAATAGTTCTTCTTGAAAAGAAGGGAACAGAGTATCATACTAGGATGTACCTTCTTGATATTTGCCTTCAATCTTTCTCAGAAGCTCTTTTGGATTGTCCACTGCTTGAAATAACTGAGAACTCGGGTTTCTCCTCGTGTGAATCTTTCTGGAAGCCATAATTTCTTTCTTGGAGTCACCTTTTTTAAACTGAAAAATCCAAAGTCAAGTCGCCAGGGAAAAATACAACCAATATTAGATATCAAACTTCTTTGCCCACAAAAATCTGATTACAATGTTTTTTTGTTGGCAGGAAACAACCCTCTCAATTTTTCGGCTTTACTGAATAAAATTGATCAGTTCTCTTTTATAAAATTATAAGAGAGTGTCTTTAGAATATTTGATTCTGAATGTACTCTTAATTGAAGAAAAATTGATGATTAGGTTAAGGTTTTAAAAGGAAGTCCAAGTTAAGGTGATTACTTATTTTAGCAGTTGTTAAAATATAATTTTATGATCAACTTTCATTTTTTATATTTGATGATCATATATTATAATTAATGATTACTGCTTATCAATATAACCTATCATTGACATTGCTTATCAATATTTCCTGTCTTTAATTTATATTTGAGAGATTTTCATGATATAAGGCATGGTTTTTATGACTAAGTTTTATGTTAAAATGCATTTTGTTTGGGTTAATATATTAATTCCATATTTTATTTTGACCCTTACCATTATATTGAAACATTTATTTTATAAAAAGTCTTAAGCTATGTTTCATATTTGTAAGTAAATGATTTTAATATTGTATATAGGATTTCATAATAACTAAAGTTTACTTTTAAACTTCATTTTGAAATTTTTATCGAAATATTTATGTTATATTCAAAATGAATTTTTTTATAAGATTTAATACTTAGTTGTTTGTAGTTTTTCTTTTGGTTAATCTCTTTCATAGTTTTTTTTAAGAGATTTCAATTAGGGTTAATTTTTTCATGATCTCATCATATGATATCAAATTCAAAGAATCAATGCACGAATTATATCATGTATGATTTCAAAAATGATTTTTTTTCTTGAGGTTATATTGATCATCAATTTTGATGATTTCATGAGACCTTATGAATTGTGATTAGTCATGATGTGAAACTCTAATCACCTAAAATCGACAGTACTTCCAATTCCACGTGTATCTTGGTCTATCAAAACCTGGAGGTGTAATGTTTTGGTATAAGACACAAATCGATGTCTTGCTGACACCTATTTGACATGAACATCGTGAAATTATTATCCAGTTCACTGCTACATTTAAATCTCATTTTATGATGTCATTTCATTTAATGCAAATTATTTTCAGTACTGGATGATCACTTCAGATTGTATCATTATGATGGTTTAGTTCATGAATTTGCTTTTGGCGGTGAGGGTATTATTTTTGAGCACGCGTTTATGGTTTTCATGTGAGCCTAATAGAGTTTTCATCATGCCTATTGAGACCTGTATACCTATTCCTTCAATTTTCACTTCCCCATACGATTCTCGGGTGAAATAAAAACCAGACGCGGGGAAGATGGCTCCACTAGGCCGATTTGAACCATCTAGTGATGAACTATTGGAAATAGATCCTGAACTTGCATTGTTGATTGAGAAGGTCGGTTGGAGAAAGTTATTTGCAAGATTTGATGGTTATAACATAGAAGTAACACGCAGATTAGCTTTATCTCTGAAGGATAATGTTGCCCAAATAGGAGACTTAACCTTGGTTTTGTCTGAAGATTTCATAGCCAAGGCAACCCAGCTTCCTCAAGTTCGGGAAAAATGGTTTAAGAAAGGGGAAGTAAATAAGGTTAAATTTATGCATTTTCTGTTGACTTTGCCTTCGGGGTATGATGACACATTTGGGTATTCGGTGAAGTTCTTAAAAATGCAATGGAAAGCATTGTGTCATTTGATTGTTCGGTATATCACCTACGACGGCCATTATGCATCGGTACATTTTTATCATCTCAGACTTATAATGGAATTTACTGGTTTTGAGTTAAATATTCCATATTATTTGCTTAATAGTCTGGAGAATATTTCGAATGTTGTTAAGAATACAATTTTAAAACAGGATCATAGCATTTTTCATTATGGGTTAGTCAAAATTCTGGTTCAATATCAATTGACCTTAGTAATTAGAACTTGGGAACAGTTCTTAGTTGAAAATGATTTTGGACCAACTAAACATTGGCCTCCTGGAAAGAATAGAACCTGGCCAAAGAGAAGAAAACCAACTAATTGTCAACCCTTTGTATCTAAATTTGATGAAGATCCTACACATATAAAAGAAAATGTTGATAACAGTTTTGAAAAGGTAAAATTGGTAATAAATAAAGAAATCCCTTTTGAGTCGTGTGATGAAAAGTCCATTAGAAAGTCACATGTGGTGGTTGAAGATGAAATTGCCAGCTCTGTGATGTCAAAGAGATATAAGCCTAAATTTGATGATTGTGTATCCAAGTCTCTTCGTAGGTTTATGCAAAGTATGGCGACCATTGAAACCCCTACAACTGTTCAACACAGGGAAACTCCGTTAGTTGACATTGACAGTGATAAAGAAATTAATTTTCCAGAATATGATGAAATTGGGAATGAAAACTCTGATAAAGAAGACAGAAAAGAATTTGACAATGTAATTAACGAAAATTCAAAGAAAAATTCTTGTAGATTGTCAGATAATCCTCCATTATCTCTAGTCAAGAATGATGAAAAGCTTCAAGACATGCTTACACAAGATTTTAGAAATTGGATTTCCACATTGGAAGCAAAGGTCGCCGAATTGCATGTTAATACCCTAGCTCAAGATAAGGAAATTGCAAACTTAAAAGATGAATTATTGGCTTGGGTAAACCGATGGAAGCTGTTGAAAGCAAAGAAGGAAAATTTCAAAGCCAAAAACAAATCTTTGACTTCTCTTAATGAGAAGGTTCGTAAACAAGAGCAGAATTATAAAATTCAAATCATCAAATTGAAAGCCCGGTTGTTAGAAGCTCGTCAAGCTACTAGGCTACAAGTTACTAGCTAATAATCCTTGATTACTAAGTTTTTATGAAACAAGTAAATAACATGTGTTAACGTGATGCCAGTCGACAAGGGTCCCACTCACTGTCGACACATACCACAATCTTCCTGAGCATTGGCCAGGACAGGGTTTATCCTTCCCAGCAACACCTACAGAGCAGATGAGGTCTCACCCGAGGCGTCCAGGAAGAGCAGACGAAACCATGTTTCTGCCGAATGAAGGAGAATGGTTTCGGCTATGATACTTAATCTTATTGTAACACAACAAAAGAGATATTTAAGCATTAAACATAGTAGTAAAGCAATATTCAACCCAAACATTCATCATTGCAACAATAGTAATTGTAAAGCAAGTATCGCATCAAAGAAGCATGACATTATTCGTATAGTGCAATATCACATTATCATAACTGAACAAATTAAACACGGATATTGCACCAAAATAGCTTCATCATATTATCATTGTCAACCCAGATACAACGCCTCTACAAAAACTAGATCTCCGCAATGACTTTTGACATCAAAACATACCCGGAAATCATGCAACCAACATCAAAGCTTCCCATTCTTCAGCTGCCAATTCTCTCTCCAATCCCCTTCTTTAACACTTACAATTCTTATCTATATATAGGCTTCCGCCTGAAATCTCGTGTCCACTTACTACTGACTTCCTAACTGACACTATGGACAAATGACCCAATATCTAACTGACTTATCCAAAAATGACCAAAAACTCGCATTCTGCAATATAGCTTACTCAACATTACATAATATGTGGTCCAAATGACCCAAAACCCGCATTCCACAATACAATTGACGCAAAATGCATAACTAATATTCCACTCATCACCATTCGCGTCATCTTCTCACCATTTGCGCCATCTTCTACCTTGTCAAAGCATTGGAAATGTTGCGATAGTACTCTACCAAACCGCCTGCCAACAGGCCCCCAACACAATCTTGTGGCTCGCCCTCGAGCCACATCAACAGGATACACTGTACCCCGTCATCTTCACTTTGATAGGGCAGAACTATAGTTCTGCAACTATTCTTGTTATCTGGATCATGCGGTGTTGTCCTGCTCCTTCTGCTCCAATGGGTTCATGAGTTGGAAAAATGAAATCGGCATTGAAGTTTGTAGTTAACGCTTCCATAATTGCTAACGTGGTGGAATGTTCCATGGCTACTCCCATGGATAATCTTCACGTGGTTCACTGTAATGGCTTTTAACTTGGTGAGGTATGAAACGTCAAGCTCTACAAGGCTTGATGTAGATGAGTCCTAGATGGATCCTTGTTGGTTTGCTTATTTCCATAATGATGATAATAGTGACAAATGCAATTTAATGCAGTTGGGTGGTAGTAATGTCGTAAGCTCTGGTGGCTAGATCATCACCGTAGATCTGTTCTTTTCTTGGTTTTGGGACTAAACCCTAAACTCATCACTACACTATCATTGAGACCAATGCACTTGGAATTCATTTGGCTTGAGTGAGTGGGGAAGGATGCAAACAAGATCTCCGATTCTCCAGGGTTTGCAACTTATTAAATTTTCTGCTATTGCCAGGGTTCGATATCATGACCTCCTTACCTACAACTAGTTTGTATGAGCATTGTGACAAGGGTGTACAGTGCAGGGTTAACTTGATATTGTAAAGCGTTGAAGTTGTAATACCGCAACCGGTTCCTTTTATAGGGTTTTTACCAGTATTTTCGATGGTTGCAAGTTTGTATAGTCTGGTTTGTTAGAAAGGAAGTTATGTGGACCGAATTCGAAAAACCCTGAGTGTTTGAAGGTGTTGAGGGTTCGGTTGTTCTTTGCTGGTTGTGGAGCCAGATCTTCTAGTCTCATAGATGATATTGTATCAGTTGTGTTTGTACCCCAGTTTTATATGATATGTAGGTGGACTGTACAGTCACCCCAGCAGGGGGGTGTGGGGGGGCATCGCCCCCCCATGGGGTTCTAGGGGGGACCATCCCCCTTGGCTGGGGGGTCCGAGGGCAGCGCCCTCGAGAAATGGGGGTTCGGGGGCAACGCCCCCAAAGAAATGTTTTGGGGCGGTTTGCGCCAGCTATTTTGTGGGCCCATGGTTTTGGGTATCCCGTGGTATTTTCCCATTATATTTCCTTTATAAAATAAAGACATTGTAATACAACTAGGGAGGATGATGTATTAGGTTTTATGCATTGTAAAGATCTTTGAGATCAGGAGAGAGACTGTGAAACAGAGAAGAGGAAGTGCAGTGGTTGTGCTGCAGGTTGTATCCCTTCACCTTGCTGGATGGTAATAATAATAAGGACTGGCAAATTCAGTGTGGACGTAGCCCAAGTTGGCTGAACCACGATATATCTGTGTCTCTCTTGTAATGTGTATGTGTGATTATATTTGCATTTCTATTTATTGTTATTGCTCTGCGATCCTATTTTTCTAACAATTGTTATCAAAGCCAAAGGTTTATTTGGCAGTTAAACCCGCAGGAAGCTAGGGTTTCTGGTTCGAGTGGGAGCAATGGCAGAAGAAGGAAAGTTTAAGGTCGAGAAGTTTAACGGCAAAAACATCGAGTTATGGAAGATGCAAATGGAGGACTATCTGTACCAGAAGGATCTATTCCTACCATTGGGAGGAAAAGAAAAGCAGCCGATGGCTATGAAGGACGAAGAATGGGAGGTTCTTGAGAGAAAGGCTCTGGGAACAATACGGTTGAGCCTGGCTTCGTCGATGGATTTCAATATCTCAAAAGAAACGACAATAGAGGGTTTGATGAGCGCATTGGGTAAGCTGTATGAAAAACCCTCATCCTCCAACAAGGTATTTCTAATGAAGCGTTTATTTAATATGAAGATGTCTGAAGGTGGATCTGTTACTGATCATTTAAATGAGTTTAATACGGTTACAAATCATCTAAATTCTATAAGTGTGAACTTTGATGATGAGATTAGGGATCTTCTAATCTTGTGTTCATTGCCAGAAAGATGGAATAGCTTGGTCATGGCTATAAGTAACTCTGTCTCTGGTTCAAACACCTTGAAATTTGATGATGTTATTGGTGTTATTCTTAGCGAGGAAATGCGAAGAAAAAGCACAGGTGAGACATCAGGTAATGTGTTGACCATGGAGAGCAGGGGAAGACAAAAGGAGAAAGGAAAGAGCCAAGGTAATCGTGGAAAGTCTAAAATGGGCAGATCCAAGTCCATACTGGGAAAGATAGAGTGTTGGAACTGTGGAAAGACTGGAAATCTCTAAAGAAGAAAGGAGATGCACAGAAGGAAACTACCCAGGAAACAAATGTAGTAGGTGATGTGTTACAAGATGCTTTGATTCTTGCATTAGATAATACTAGTGATTATTGGGTAGTAGATTCAGGAGCTTCATGTCATGCTACACCCCATAGGAAATACTTTCATGAGTATGTTCCTGGCGACTTTGGACATGTTTTATTGGGTGATGATGAGCCATGTAAAATTGTTGGAATGGGTAAGGTATGGATAAAAGTTAAGAATGGAACTGATTGGTTGTTGAAAGAAGTTAGGCATATTCCTGCTATGAAAAGAAATCTGATCTCAAGAGGGAAGTTGGGAGATGGTGGCTATCTATCTACATTCGAACAAAAGTGGTGGAAGATCACTAAAGGATCAATGGTGATAGCAAAAGGAGACAGAGTAGGTACGTTGTATTTATGTCCTCATAATACTGACCATTCTATCTCTTTAGCTTCCATAGGAATAGATACAGCATTGTGGCATCATAGGCTTGGCCACATGAGTGAGAAGGGGATGCAGATTCTCCACTCAAGGAAGTTCCTGCCAGATTTGAAGCATGTAAGTTTGGAATTCTGTGAAAACTATGTTTATGGAAAACAGAAGAGAGTCGGATTTTCTCAGGGTTGGAAAAATAAGAAGAATGAAAAATTAGAGCTTGTGCATACAGATGTATGGGGACTGGATCAGGTACAATCTCTTGGTAGCTCTCATTATTATGTTACATTTATTGATGATGCAACTAGAAAAACTTGGGTTTATTGCATTAGACAAAAATTTGATGTGTTTGCTACTTTTAAGAAGTGGAAAGCTTTGGTTGAGAATGAGACAGGAAAAAGAATGAAGTGTCTCAGATCTGATAATGGAGGTGAGTACTGCGGCAAGGAGTTTGATAGTTACTGTTCATAGCATGGGATTCGTAGAGAGAAGACAGTCCAAGGAACACCACAGGAAAATGGTGTGTCAAAAAGGATGAACAGAACGATCATGGAGAGTGCAAGGTGTATGAGACTACATGTAGGGTTGCCCTTACAGTTTTGGGAGGATGCTATAAATACTGTTGTTTATTTAATAAATAGAGGACCTTCAAGTCCTTTGGATGGTGGTATTGTAGAGGAAGCATGGACAGATAAAAAGGTAAACTACTCATTTCTGAGAACGTTTGGTTGTGAAGCATTTGTCCATATTGATAGAGAAAATAGAACAAAGCTTGAAGCTAAATCCAAGAAATGTACCTTTATTGGATATGGGGTTGATGAATTTGGTTATCGTTTATGGGATTATGAAAATAACAAAATCATCAGGAGTAGAGATGTGATATTCAATGAAAAGGTCATGTATAAAGATCAGTTGCAGGGAAAGAAACAGGAAAAGGAAAACACAGAGTACATAGTGCTTGATGAAATTAAAGAAAATGAAGTTTTGAAGGTGCCAGAAAATCAAGAGCAACAGCAAGTACCTGAAACTCCTGCAACTGTAAGAAGATCTACCAGGTTAAGTAGACTCCCTGAATGATACTCTCCTTCAATGTATTATTTATTGATGATTGATTTTAGTGAACCAGAATGTTATGAAGAAGCAATGCAGGTGGAAACTAGAAAGAAGTGGGAGCAAGGCATGAATGAGGAGATGGACTCATTGGTAGGAAACCAGACTTGGGATTTGGTTCAATTGCCTGCTGGTAAAAGAGCATTGAAAAACAAATGGATTTACAGGTTGAAGGAAGAAGAAGGAGGTAAGAAGTGGTACAAGGCTAGACTTGTTGTAAAGGGGTTTACACAGAACAAAGGTATAGATTTTGATGAAATATTTTCTCCTGTTGTTAAGATGACTTCAATTAGGACTATCTTAAGTCTAGTGGCGGTAGAAGATTTGCATCTTGAACAGTTAGATGTAAAAATAGCCTTCCTCCATGGGGAGTTGGAGGAAGAAATATATATGCAGAAGCCACAAGAGTATGAGGTCAAAGGTAAGGAGGATCTAGTATGTAGGTTGAAAAAGAGCTTGTATGGCTTGAAGCAAGCTCCAAGGAAGTGGTATCTAAAGTTTGACAGGTTTATGATAGAACAAGGTTATAGTAGATGTCATTCTGACCACTGTGTTTATTTCAAGAAGCTAGATAATGGAAGATATATTATCTTGTTATTGTATGTGGATGACATGCTTGTTGCAGGGTCTGACATGCAGGATATAAATGTACTCAAAAGTAAGCTAGCTAATTCATTTGCGATGAAGGATTTGGGTGCTGCAAAGCAAATCCTTGGTATGAGAATAACGAGAGACAGGAAAAATCGCAAATTGACATTGTATCAAAGTGAGTACATACAAAAGGTGTTGGAGAGGTTCAGAATGCAGAATGCAAAACCTATAAGTACACCTTTGGCTAGCCATTTCAGTCTAAGTAAGGAAATGTGTCCCAAGACACAAGAAGAGATAGATTACATGTCCAAGATTCCCTATCAATCAGCAGTTGGCAGCTTGATGTATGCCATGGTGTGCACAAGACCAGATATTGCACATGCAGTGGGAGTTGTGAGCAGATATATGAACAATCCAGGTAAAGAACATTGGAAGGCAGTATAGTGGATTCTCACGTATTTGAGAGGTACTACCACTGAGGCATTATGTTTTGGAGGTTCAGACACTGTTCTACAGGGATATGTTGATGCAGATATGGTAGGTGACAAGGATAGCAGGAGGAGCACCACAGGGTATGTGTTTACTGTAGGTGGAACAGCAGTAAGCTGGATTTCGAAACTACAGAAGGTTGTTGCACTTTCAACAACAGAAGCAGAGTATATTGCCATTACAGAGGCTAGTAAAGAGATGATTTGGTTGCAGAGGTTTATGGAGGAAGTGGGTAAGAAGCAGAAGGATAGCAGATTGTATAGTGACAACCAGAGTGCCATTCATCTTGCAAAGAACTCAGCATTCCATTCAAGGACTAAACATATACAGCTCAAGTACCATTTCATACACTCTGTTCTGGAAGATGAACTATTGAAGCAGGAAAAGATACATACTAGCCAGAATCCTGCAGACATGTTCACAAAGGTAGTGACCAAAGAGAAACTGAGTTCGTGCTCGGTTTCAATTGGCCTTCTAGCATGAAGGTGAAGAGGAAAAATTTTCCAAGTCCAAGTCCAGCAAGTGCAGCAGCGGTGGAATTGCTGTGATCAATCTCCAAGTGGGAGATTGTTGGTTGTGGAGCCATATCTTCTAGTCTCATAGATGATATTGTATCAGCCGTGTTTGTACCCCAATTTTATATGATATGTAGGTGGATTGTACAATCACCCCAGCGGGGGGGCATCGCCCCTCCACGGGGTTCGGGGGAAACACCCCCGAAGAAAAATTTTGGGGCTATTTGTGCCAACTGTTTTGTAGGCCCATGGTTTTGGGTATCCCGTGGTATTTTCCCATTGTATTTTCTTTATAAAATAAAGACATTGTAATACGACTAGGGAGGATGATGTATTAGGTTTTATGCATTGTAAAGATCTCTGAGATCAGGAGAGACTGTGAAACAAATAAGAGGAAGTGCAGCGGTTGTGCTGCAGGATGTATCCCTTCACTTTGCTGGACGGTAATAATAATAAGGACTGGGAAATTCAGTGTGTACGTAGCCCAAGTTGGGTGAACCACGATATATCTGTGTCTCTCTTGTAATGTGTATGTGTGATTATATTTGCATTTTTGTTTATTGTTATTGCTCTGCGATCCTGTTTTTCTAACATTCTTCGATTATGCCAAACGAATACTGTTTGGCACTTCTGGATATTCGAGTGGTGCATTCAACACCCACTATAGGTAACGTGAGAACCTATGCTTGTAAAAGACAATCGGGTAATGTTTCTGATTCTACAGGTTCATTTTTACAGTGATTACAAATGTCAATTTGTTTATAAGCTTTATGTATCAAGTTTTAACCCTTCTTTACTGTATTGTTGGTAGGTGAAACTCGGCGAAGGTGGTATTGATGCTAGTCTTTGAGGGAGAAAGGTTCTTGCTAACTGTTAAGCCTCAGTGGCACCTCCTTGGCTCTTCACACTGAAAAAATGATGTAGAGGAAGGAATGTAGTGAAAGTTTCAAGGCAGTCTTTCCAGTTTTTTTAAACCTTACTACTTTCCGTTTTGAAAGTAGATCTCAGTTGATACTACATATTGATATTGTTGCTCATGAATGATGTCAAAGCATAGTTTTGACTAGGAGGGTTTCGCTCCCGAGCCTCATGGATCTCGTTGGATTTACAATGTTTTACTTTTATCTATTGTTTGTGTAAATCTATAAGTTAAATGATTCAATGTTTTCAAACTATGTGCAATGCATGGCTTAGTGTTCTGTTAATGTAAATAATTAGGGCATGGCCTGATAATAGTGATATAATGTTTTGTCAATGGAATCAACAATAGACAGTCGTAAATAATTATTTGGCACCACATTCATGTTGAATATTGTAACTTCAAAGAATATTATAATTGTACTTTATTATTCCGGAGATGTTTCATTCCTCCGTAAAGATCTTATTGTATATCCGGAGATGTTTATTCCTCCGTCAGAATGTGGTAACTTGGGTTATTAGACTTCCCTAGTGGAGGTCGGCCCTTTATGTGTTATGTGGTTCAAAGGGTTATTAGACCACCCTAGAGGGGTCGGCCCAGTCAGTTGTAGTGGGCTATTTAACCCATTGGTTAAATACGAGCCTACGTGTACCTATGTAAAATACATGTCAGTGTAGTGTATAAATAGAGGAGGTGTGTTCCTCATTTGATACACTCACACACTTGAGGATAGCGCACTTGTGGAGGAGAGGTCTGCTATTGTGGAGGAGGAGATCATGTCTCAGGGTTTCATCTTTGTATATTGCTGGTCATCTATATTGAGGAAGCTTTGCTGGGTTTTCTACCCCATGAGGGTTTCCCAGGATAAATCTCTGTCTCTTGTGTTTATGCTGTGCTTGTTGTTTCTTCAATGATCCTGTATATGCTATTATTATGAAATGGAATGTAATGCTGCTATTTTCTGTCTTAGCATATTTAATTTAACATGGTATCAGAGCTAACCTGAAGGAAGACAAGGTATGGCACTAAAGACACTTGCTTTACTTACGACAATTTGAAGGTTAGGGTTTTACATATCAAAAACCAGTCATCGTAACACTTTCGCTATAAATCCGTTTTGGCAACGTTTTCGGATCTGAAATTGTTACAGGACGAAGCTAAAATCTCCAGGTACCTTGTGTCCAAAGAAAAACCTCTAATTCATTTTACTTTGTGATTTATGATCTGTACAATATAGGGTTTCTGCCTCTTCCAGATCTGAGTCAAAATCAGGTGACCTTGGGAAAAAGGTCATAACTTGGGCTAGGAAGCTCCAAATGAAATTTCGTGAAAAGTTACAGGTATTACACAGACTATACTATTTCAGAACACTTTTTCAGAGGCCGAAGTTGAACCAGTGACACGTGGCACGCCGTACAAGTTCGCTCTCCTGTATTATCCCATAAACAGGTCACGTTGCGACACTTGGCATAACTCTCTCTCAGAGAATCCAATTGAGGTCACACCTATCAGGATGGAAATATAACAGGCCGAGCTATCTCAGAAAACTTTTTCAGAGGCCGAAGGTCAAATAGTGACACGTGGCACGCCGTACAAGTTCGCTCTCCTGTATTTTCCCAAAACAGGTCACGTTGCGACATTTGGCATAACTCTCTCTCAGAACATCCAATTGAGGTCAGACCTGTCAGGATGGAAAGCTAACAGGTCAGGCTATATCAGAAAACGTTTTCAGACCCTGTGGATCAAAAATTTTGGAGTTACACCAGAAACAATCAGGTACATATTTCTGTCAAAACAGAATTATTTTTTGGTACCTTCATTCATGGCTTCCGGAATTTAGGGCTTTGAAGAAAGTTGGAATTTTTGTAATCGGAGACCACGGCTGGATGCTACTCATCAAAATAGAAATTTAGAGACCAAGATCAGAATTTTTGGTTGGGTAGAAGGCCGGGCTTGATTAGACCCTAGTTTGGGACTTTGATCAGAAAAGTGGAAAATTAGGGCTTCTGTAAAAAATGGGAATTTTTGAAATCTGTGACCACGGCTGGAAGCTCCTCAGAAAAATAGAAGCTTAGAGCTTTGGATCAAACCTTTTGATGGGGAAAAAGAGTGGGCTTCATCAAACCCCAGTTCAGGGTCACGTCCAGTGAATCCGAAAGTTTCAAAGGCAAAATTGAGGAGTAAAACTTTGCAGTTTTCAAATTCTGAATATACCAGTTTGATCAGCTCATCAAGGCGCATATTTCTATCCTTTCGGAAGTTTGAAATTCAAAGTTTGAATTTTTTGGGTTTCTCTGACAAACCCATATCCAGCTCCAGGTCCAGTTCTTGCAAATCAAGTGGATTGGGTTAATCCTAGAAGAAGATGGATTGGTCACCTGCATAAGTGAAGAAGTTCCTGTCTCAGAGGGAGATGAGGATAAGGCCTTACATAAGAAGAATACAAGCAATCTCGACAGGTATGACTCATCGAGGTATGTTTCAATATTTGTCCATGAATAAGTTTATGGTATGTTTGTCTTCAGGTTATTACAGTTAGTACAATTTTGATTTTAGATTTGTCGTATAACCTTAACAAAATTATGAATGCATGATAGAAGATATTCATTGGTTAGGGTGTTGACACTTATGATTGTACTAATGCATTATGATGTTGTGTGAGGATGATGTTGTCTGCTAACAAGATACAGGTACATCACAAAAGACAAATCAGGTTCCATGACCATGAAAACATGAAGACAAAGACTCATCCATAATCTTTGTTCTACTTACGAGGTATGTATGACTTTGTTATATTATGCTTAACCTATGAGACATGCAGGTTCTAGCTCAGGATCTCTAAATCATTGAAGAGATTGTTTAGGTGTGTTGTACATAACCAAGTAGGTATACTAATCTAGGTATGTTTCCCATGAATCTTACCTTGTGTTAGGATCCCTCATATAAGTATACTTGGAATGATTGGTTATGCTTATTCATAAAGTTAGTAATCAAGGGATTATGCATATTATATCTTTTATCTTGATTGATGATATGCATGAGTAAAAGAAGACTTCCCTGAAATCTTGAATACTAATGTTTATTAACTATAATCATGACTATACATTTTCAAGATTATTTAGTACTATAATGTTTTGATAGCATTTAGAATATACTAATGAGTGTATGTTTGTGCATGAGATCATGAGGATGACTCTTGAGCATGCACAGTGGTACAGAATGAATAGAAGTTCAAAAGACATACAGAAGATCAAGCGGGAGGCAACCACACAAACATAAAAGATAAGTATTTGAGTTGTTATTTGAAATAGTAATGATATTGCCTGTAATAGGTTGTATGCATATTTGTATTCCTAGAATATATAATGCTGAGTATAAACATTCATAGAGCATTGAACAGTATACTACTAATGTGCATATGATTGGTAAGTTGGACAAACATTCCATTGTTGCTTGTCTAGAATGAAACCTCTTTGCTGACATGCCGAGAGCTGTGCAATCGATAGTATGTTCTGGTAGAGATGGAAGGCATCTAGATAGCCACTGTATGCATACAAGATATGGGAAAGTGTTGTGCCAAAGTATTGGTCAAATTAGTTGGATAACTATGTAAATGATATCTGTATGCATAATAGGTTATTATGATTTGATGATTATGAAGTATTACTAATCCTGTACTTAATTTTGATTTGTAGGGAAAATCATGATGAATGATGAACAAGCGATGGATGTTCAACAAAAGGATTTACAAATCAAACACACTATAGAAAGCTTATGGTTAAGAGATTCTCTTAGAAAGAGGAAGAGAATCATGATGAGATGTTTTGACCATTCTCTTAATAATGTAATCAGGTTCTGTATGGGTTCCCAGGATCGGTAGTCAATTGATGAGTTTAATGATCATCATGGGTGATGTGGATCTCAACCCTTGCTACAAGGTTGAATATGACTTCTATACACATATGACATGGATGCAAGAAGGAACTCACCATAGAGTTCGAATGACTTTGAGGCTCATATTAGTAGACCCATCTGACGAGAGATGGCACAGATAGATATGCAGAAGATCACTCAATGCAGAGTGTGAATAATGGACAATTGACAGCTCCATGACAAAGCTTGGGCTTTACCAGAAGTAAAGCTGATCCTAACCTTTACCTAAAGGTTGTGGATGATAAACCTATCATACCATTATTATGTGACGATGATCTCTTTCTGACAAGGAATGAGAAACAGATCATGAAAATGGCTGCAGAAATAAAAATGAAAGATCTCAGATTAATGCACTACTTCTTAGGTCTAGAAGTATGGCATGATCCAAAAGGAATCTTTTAAATCGAGGTAAGTATGCTGTGAAGTTTCTAAAAAGATTTGATATGTTGGAGTGTAAAGCCATGGCCACTCCCATGGACTCCAACTTGAAGTTATTAGTTAATAACTCATCGGATTTAGTGGACCTAACCCTATATAGACAAATCATTGGGCCAATGATGTATTTAACAAATACTAGGCCAGATATATGCTTTGTTGTAAATACCGTAAGTCAGTATCTAGTAGAACCTAGAAAGGTTCACTTAATAGCTACAAAGCATGTAGTGAGGTACCTAAAAGGTACTTTAGATTTTGGTCTATATTATCTTGGAGGTCTTAAACTCCGTTTACATGGTTACTCAGATTCTGATTGGGCAGGAAGTGCCTCAGACAGAAAGAGTACATCAGGTGGATGTTATAGTCTTGAATCTACCATGATCTCATGGTTTAGCAAGAAACAATCTAGTGTGGCCCTCAGTACTGCTGAAGCTGAATATATATAGCTGCCTGTTCTGCTAGCTGTGAAGCAGTATGGCTTCGGAAACTTTTATCTGGAGTGTTTGACTTAGAAATGGACCCCACTGTGATTATGTGTGATAATCAAAGCTGCATGATAAGTCAAAACACATAAAGATCCGATACTTCTATATACGAGATATGGTGCAGAGAGGAGCTATCAAGCTCGAGTATATAAGCACTGAGGATCAGATTGCTAATATCTTGACTAAACCTCTGTCTCAAGTAAAGTTTGAATACTTCCGAGACAAGCTTGGTATAGTCCAGAAGGACCCTCCTCGAAAGGGGGAGTAGCATAGTATCTGATAACAAGTCTGTCTCATCAATGATGAGGTTACCTATTTACTGCACTTAGTTACCTAGAATTATTTAGATTTAGGACTCTTATATTCTTTTGATGATGGATGTATACATGCTTTTTATGTTAGTATACATGCTTTTGATGTTAGTTTTGATGATAGATGTATACATACTTTTGATGATTTTGATGATAGATGTATACATGCTTTGTTGATGATGATACATGTTGTGATTATACATGTTTTGATGATAATGATACATGTTGTGGTTATACATGTTTTGTTGATGATGATACATGTTGTGATTATATATGTTTTGATGATGATGATACATGTTGTGGTTATACATGTTTTGTTGATGATGATACATGTTGAGGTTATACATGTTTTGATGATGATGATACATGTTTTGGTTATACATGTTTTGATGATGATGATAAATGTTGAGGTTATACATGTTTTGATGATGATGATACATGTTGAGGTTATACATGTTTTGATGATGATGATACATGTTGTGGTTATACATGTTTTGTTGATGATGATACATGTCGTGGTTATACATATTTTGATGATGAGAATACATGTTTTTGGTATACAACATGTGAAGGGATTGGATCATTCCTGGACTTCAGTCCGAAAGAAGAGCCGTAGACGTATGTCTTCGAAAATGAAATTCTTGGTGAACATGTGAAGGGATTGGATCATTCCTGGACTTCAGTCCGAAAGAAGAGCCGTAGACGTATGTCTTCGATAATGAAGGGATTGGATCATTCCTGGACTTCAGTCCGAAAGAAGAGCCGTAGACGTATGTCTTCGATAATGAAGGGATTGGATCATTCCTGGACTTCAGTCCGAAAGAAGAGCCGTAGACGTATGTCTTCGATAATGAAGGGATTGGATCATTCCTGGACTTCAGTCTGAAAGAAGAGCCGTAGACGTATGTCTTCGATAATGAAGGGATTGGATCATTCCTGGACTTCAGCCCGAAAGAAGAGCCGTAGACGTATGTCTTCGATAATGAAGGGATTGGATCATTCCTGGACTTCAGCCCGAAAGAAGAGCCGTAGACGTATGTCTTCGATAATGAAGGGATTGGATCATTCCTGGACTTCAGTCCGAAAGAAGAGCCGTAGACGTATGTCTTCGATAATGAAGGGATTGGATCATTCCTGGACTTCAGTCCGAAAGAAGAGCCGTAGACGTATGTCTTCGATAATGAAGGGATTGGATCATTCATGGACTTCAGTCCGAAAGAAGAGCCGTAGACGTATGTCTTCGATAATGAAGGGATTGGATCATTCCTGGACTTCAGTCCGAAAGAAGAGCCGTAGACGTATGTCTTCGAGAATGAATTCCTTGGTGGACGGTTGAGGATTAAGTCATCCTTGGACGTAGGTCCTAAAAGCACGGTGAAGGATTGGATCATCCTTGGACTTTGGTCCTGTAAATTGAGCCGTAGACGTGAGGTCTCCGAGAACATGATAGGACTGGATCGTCCCTGGACTTCGGTTCAAAAGGTACATGACTGGTTTACATCATTCCTTGATGATGACGATGTTCGTGTAATAACGATGACGATGTTCGTGTAATGACGATGCTGATGATCGTGTGATGACGATGATGATGATCGTGTGATGACGATGCTGATGATTGTGTGATGACGATGCTGATGATCGTGTGATGACGATGACGATGATCGTGTGATGACGATGCTGATGATCGTGTGATGACGATGCTGATGATCGTGTGATGACGATGCCGATGATCGTGTGATGACGATGCTGATGATTGTGTGATGACGATGTTGATGATCGTGTGGCGATGATGATGATGATCGTATGATGACGATGCTAATGATCGTATGACGATGCTGATGACGATGTTGATGTTCCAGTAACTAGTCAAGTTACTGATGATGATGAATTGAAGAAAGCTTCCGATGATATATAGATGATGTAGTAAATGACTCCTTGCTCCTACAGATGTTGTTATAATATCCTTCTCGTTAAGGGGGAGTGTTGAATATTGTAACTTCAAAGAATATTATAATTGTACTTTATTATTCCGGAGATGTTTCATTCCTCCGTAAAGATCTTATTGTATATCCGGAGATGTTTATTCCTCCGTCAGAATGTGGTAACTTGGGTTATTAGACTTCCCTAGTGGAGGTCGGCCCTTTATGTGTTATGTGGGTCAAAGGGTTATTAGACCACCCTAGAGGGGTCGGCCCAGTCAGTTGTAGTGGGGTATTTAACCCATTGGTTAAATACGAGCCTACGTGTACCTATGTAAAATACATGTCAGTGTAGTGTATAAATAGAGGAGGTGTGTTCCTCATTTGATACACTCACACACTTGAGGATAGCGCACTTGTGGAGGAGAGGTCTGCTATTGTGGAGGAGGAGATCATGTCTCAGGGTTTCATCTTTGTATATTGCTGGTCATCTATATTGAGGAAGCTTTGCTGGGTTTTCTACCCCATGAGGGTTTCCCAGGATAAATCTCTGTCTCTTGTGTTTATGCTGTGCTTGTTGTTTCTTCAGTGATCCTGTATATGCTATTATTATGAAATGGAATGTAATGCTGCTATTTTCTGTCTTAGCATATTGATTTTAACAATTCATGCATTGAAAAGTTTTGAAAGGTAACAATGGTTTAGGGCTGGCCTGTTTCTATACTTTTGAAGATTTAGTTTTTGAATAGTGTCGTGTGACTCACTAGTAACCCTCCTGTAAGAATTGTGCCATGTTTTTATTTAGGGTTTCTATCTATGGCTTGAAGCATTCAAATGTTTTCATCATACGAAATGGGTATAACACTTTGAAAGGATAGGGAAACTGTAGACTTAGGTTTTGAACCTATAATCATATTTAGGATTTGTATTTGGCCATACAATACTCTAGTGAAATGATAGGGTGCTCTTTTTAAAAGAAAATACAAGAGTATGAAAAAATACTGTTTCTTTACTGTCATAATAATATTTGGTTTGTTCGAAGAAATCGATGTGGTTACTATTTAAATAATAAGCCTATCTTAAACATATTTAAATAATATGAAAGATGATACAAGATACATGTTCATAAATGTATGTGGTGTTTGCTAAATGAAAAGAATTCATTTATATAGTATTTGTTTTCAAGACTATTTTTATGATTGTTTGGAAAGAAGCTACTTTCGATACTATTGTTGTTTATAATGAAAGATAGGGTTTATTTAATAAGCATAAATAGTGAAGTATTTAGAAAAGTTGTAATTTCTGTGTACAAATATAAATGATCTAATTAGATAAAAACAATAATACAGAACTGAAAATATTATAACTTTGTTTATGAAATAATCATTTAAATTTATCCATTGCATATACTCATTATGATCTACTCTAATTATCTTTTCCTATACTGGAGTACGGCACTGTTTACAGTGTGTGGAAAAATGCAGGAAAGTAATTTTATAATAAATTCATTCTATCATTTTAACTACATCATTCATACAGCATTTTATTTCACCAGTATAATTTACAGAAATAAAATATTCACTAACTAGAGCAGAATATCTTAGATTAAATGGGAAGCACTGATAACAAATGCATTCCTATTTAATTTACTAACATAACAGAAGTAAATAAGATAACACAATATGAACCTGGGACTTGTAGAAGAAGAAACAAACAACCAAAGGAGCTCGTTCCACCCAACCAACTCTTGAAGACAGCCAAACTACTTGCCTTAGGACCCCCATGCCTATTCACTGAACCACTAGGAAGAAGATGATGTGTGGATAAATGGAATAAATTCCCTTGCAACTCAGCAGTAGCACTTAGCAGAAGTACTCCATACCTCTAGCAATATTGAACTCAGCAATGTGGATGCACTAGTTCAGAATGCAGACTTATTTCACTCAAACACTTCTAACTTTCCCCTCATCAAATCTCTTGTGCTCAAAAATTATCACAAGGTAAGAATGAACAACCTCATGTTGATTTGTTGGATAAATAAATAGCATGCCTAGGTATTTTGGTCAGTTTATTTAAGTAAATGAGTCACCTACGCAGTTCCACTTTCTTGGGGAACATGACCACAAAAGTAGGGAAGTTTCCCCCTGCAACAGTTAGAAGTGAGTTGAGGATGCTGCCAAGTGTCAATCTGCTCTCCACCACAGTTTATTCCCCCTACTGGGTCAGTGAACACTCATTCAACAGTCTCCTTTGGATATTTGTCTCCACTTTTATTTATTAAAAATAAAATATTCAAAGTAATTAATTACAGTCATCCATGACCCCACTTGGTCAATAGTCATAAAACTTTACAATAAAAATAAATCATAATGTTTTGTCAATAGCATAAAATGTCTAGAACTTGGGGTATGTGACAAACCACCAATATCTCTCTCTAAACCTCTAACCCCCAATCTCTCTCTCTCTCTCTCTCTCTCTCTCTCTCTCTATATATATATATATATATATATATATATATATATATATACAGAGAGAGAGAGAGAGTAAACCCCTAACCCCTAGTCTCTCTCTCTCTCTCTCTCTCTCTCTCTCTCTCTCTCTCTCTCTCTCTCTATATATATATATATATATATATATATATATATATATATATATATATATATATATATATATATATATATATATATATACCTAAACCCATAACCACCAATATCTCTCTCTCCCTCTCTCTCTCTAAACCACTAACACTTAATCCATATCTCTCTCTAAACCCTTAACTTGCAATCTCTCTCTCTCTCTCTAAACCCCTAGCTCCCAATCTTTCTATTCCCATCCCTCTCTCTTTCCCTCTCTCTCTTTAAACCCCTAATCCCCAATATATATATCTCTCTCTCTAAGACCCTAACTCTCAATCTTTATATTCCTATCCCTCTCTCTTTCCCTCTCTCTCTTTAAACCCCTAATCCCCAATCTCTCTCTCTCTATCTCTGTAAACCTCTAAACCAATTCCCCCTCTCTCTCTCGAAACCTATAACCTCCAACATCTATCTCTCAAACACACTCTCTCTAACTCTAATCCCCTAACACCCAATATCTATATTTCTCTCTATCTCTCTCTTAACCCCTAACACCCATTTATCTTTCTCTCTCTCTCTAAACCCCTAACCTCCTCTCTATTTCTATCTCAACCCCTAACCCCCAATATCTCTTTTATTATCCATCTCTCTCTCTCTCTCTCTCTCTCTCTCTCTCTCCCTAACCTCTATTCCCTCTCTGTCTATCTCTCTCTCTAAACACCTAACCACCAATATCTCTCCTTATATATATATCTCAAAACCCCCTAACCCTAAATATCTCTCTTTGTAAACCCCTAATTTCCAGTCTCTCTCTCTAAACCCTAATCATCAATCTATCTCTCTCTCTTTGATCCCCTCACCCCCAATCTCTCTCTCTCTCTCTCTAAACCCCTAAGCCCCAATCTCTTTTTCTCTCTCTCTAAACCCATAACCCCAATCTCTGACTCTCTCTATATCCCTAACCCCCAATATCTCTCTCTCTCTCTCTAAAACCCTAAACCCTCAATCTCACTCTCTTTCTCTAAACCCTTAACCCCTAATGTCTCTCTCTCTCTCTCTCTCTCTCTCTCTCTCTCTCTCTCTCTCTCTCTCTCTCTATATATATATATATATATATATATATATATATATAAACCCTTAACCCCCAATAAATATCTCACTCTAAAACACATAACCCTGAATCTCGCTCCCTTTCTCTAAATCCCAAACCCCTAATCTCTCTCTCTCTCTCTCTCTCTATCAAAACCCTAACCTTGAATCCCTCTCCCTCTCAAAAACCCTAACCCCCAATATCTCTGTCTCTAATCCCATAACCTCTCTCTCTCTCTACCAATTTATCTATCTAAACTGCTACTCGTAACCATTATCCCCCATTCTCTCCCTCTCTCTAAACCCCTAACCCCCAATCTCTCTCTTTCTATCTCTCTATCCTTCTAAACCCCTAACCTTGAATCTCTCTCTCTCTCTCTCGTTAAATTCTGAGCCCAAATTCTCTCTCTCTCTCTGTAATCCTCTAAACTCCAATATTTCTCTCTCGCACACTCTCTCTAAACCCCCAACTTGTAATCTCTCTCTTTCTATCTCTCTCTCTCTAAACTGCTAACACCCATAGGATCACTATCTCTAAACCCCTAACGTCCAATATCTCTCTATCTCTATCTCTCTCTAAACCCCTAACCCCCAATCTCTCTCTTTATATCCCTCTCTCTCCTTAAAACCCTAAATCCCAATGCCTCTCTCTCTCTCAACCCCTAACTCCCAATATGTTTCTCTCTCTAAACCCCTATCCACATCTCTCTCTCTAAACAGCTAACCACCATTCTTTCTCTTTCTATCTTTATCTCCCTAAATCCCTAACCCACAATCTCTCGATCTCTAGATCTATAACCCCTAATATCCCTCTCTAAACCCCTAACCCCCCCTCTCTTTCTATCTATCGATCTAAACCCTTAAAACCCAATCTCTCTCTCTAAAACTCTAACACCCAACCTCTCTCTCTCTAAACCCCGAAGCTCGAATATTTCTCTATCTCTCTCTAAACCCCTAACCATCTCTCTCTATGTCTCTGTCTCTCTCTTTCTCTCTCTCTAAACCCCTAATCCCCAATATCTCTCTTTGTAAACCCCTAACCTCCAATCCCTCACTCTAAATCCCCAATCCATGATCTTCTCTCTCTCTCTCTCTCTCTAAACCCCTGACCCAAAATCTCTCTCTCTCTCTCTAAAGCCCTAACCCAAAATCTCTTTCTCTCTCTCTCTAAACCCCTAACCTCTCTCTCTCTCTCTCAGAATATCTAGACTCCTAACCCCCAAAATATATATCTCTCTCTCTAAACCCACAACAACCAATACCTCTGTCTCTATATATACCTAAATCCCTAACACCTAACCCCCAATCTCCCTCTCTCTCTCTAAACCCCTAACCCCCAATATATCTATATATATATCTAAAACCCTAACTTCTAATCATTAACCTCCAATCTCTCTCTCTCTAAACCCCTAACTCTTGATATCTCTCTCTCTCTCTCTAAACCCTTAACCCCAATATCTCTCTCTCTAAATACCTAACCCCAATTCTCTCTTTCTCTCTCTCTCTCTCTCTCTCTCTAGACCCCAAACCTCAAATATATCTCTCTTAAAACCTCTAGCCCCCCTTCTCTCTCTCTAAACCCTTATCCCCCAATCTCTCTCTTTCTATCTCTCCCTCTTAACCCCTTTCCTCCAATCTCTCTCTTCTCTCTCTCTATCACTAAACCCCTAACCCCCAATTTCTCTCTCTCTCTCTCTCTCTCTCTCTCTATATATATATATATATAACAATAACACCTAAACTCTCTCTCTCTAAACACCTAACCCCCAATCTCTTTCTCTCTCTCAAACCCTAGCCTCCATTCTCTCTCTATCACTCCCTATCTTTCTAATCCCCTAACCATCAATATCTCTATTTATATATTTATCTCTCTAAACAACTAACCTGCAATCTCTCTCTCTCTCAAATCCTAACCTCCTATCCCTCTCTCTAAACCCTTAACACCCAGTTTCTCTTTCTCTAAACCCCTAACCCCCATTCTCTCTCTCTCTCTCTCTCTCTCTCTCTCTCTCTCTCTCTCTCTAAGCCCCTAACTACCAATCTATCTCTCTCTCTAAACTTGTAACCTGCAACATCTCTCTTTCTCTCTCTCTCTATCTCTAAACCCCTTACCTCCAATATCTCTCTCTCTCTCTAAACCCTTTGTTCATCCCTAAATAGGACAAGACTGATAACTATACTAGCTAGGGCATAAGAAGAGCTCAAACTTTAACAATATTAGAGCTAAATTTAAAATACATGATGTATACATGGTTCCTTGAATATATTTTACGCACAGGCTAGTGAACCATACTTTAATCAAATAATTTCATATATAAGGAAATTTGCAGAGTGAAACAGTGTTATAAAGGATAATGAAAGGATGTGACTAGAAGATAGATAACAATTTAGAATACCATAAGTGCAAGGAGAAAAGATTATGGAATTTAGTGACATAAAACGTACTTAGCTTTTAAGAATTCAGTAGTATACAAATGATAAACATTTCATGACAGAAAAGTAGATATGGCAACATGGCATACACATAAGCAAAAATAGATGAAATAAATTTCACCATAATTATTCACATATGAGTCTGGAAATTGGACTAGAGGTCAAGTAAAATTTGAAATCTTCATTATCGATTTCATTCAACACTATCTAAAACACATATAGGCCAAAATGTGCTCAAGCTTTATTGATCTCATGAAAAGTTCACTGAGAATGGAGTGGACATGGAAAACATATAGAAAAACAAGTAACAAGGGAAAAAATATTTGTGTCAACTTTGCATCTTTAATCTCATGAAGTGATATCACATGTATAAAAGGTTCACTAACTCAACAATACATGAGAACCTTTCAAAATTGCCAACCCTTATGAATCAATACCAATTACATTATATAGGCCCTTTTGTAACTAAATTCAATTTCAATCCTAACTGATTAGTAACGAAGTTTAATTTTTCACTTTTTACATTTTAACTTTTACATTCCTTGAATTTTTCTCATTCAGTCTGGAAGCTTCAATTCCTTTTTCTTGTGACCTTTTTCTTTCCTCTTGCTCCTAGAGATTGCCATCTCATGTGAATGTTTGGTTGACTAAGTGGCTTCCCCATCTGTCTTACTTGTGGTACAAATGCCTGATTCATTAGATACATCATCTCGATATTGAAAGGTCTTGTAAATGGCATAAAAGCTATTTTCGTTGGTTGATTTGCAAATTGTGTTGGCACTTGTGTTGATGGTTGTCCTACTGTTTGGCTAGACTGTTGACTAGAGGAAAGGCCTTTAGAATGGCTTGTTTGAATCCCAAGTGGAAATATGTTTTTATGATATTGTAAGTAGCATTTTCCAATCTTTTCCCAATGGATATCTATGTGCCTATAGAGCTTCCAAGGATATTTCTTCATTGGTAGTCTTTTCATAAGAAGTAATAAGTCTCCGCAAAATCGACCACTAACAAGATAGTCCCAATAGGAAATGCATCCTTGCACATTCTAAACTGCTCATCTTGTCAACAAGCCACATGCACATGATTTACATACTGTTGTGTATTTTCAAAGAATTTCACCCATGAAGTCGCAAACCCATACCTGGTAGATCAACAATAAAGACATATATCAATAGATTGTTACACATGAAATTGCAATCTGAAGAAAAAATTGTATCCAATAGCTCATTACCAACTTGAGAAGTGACCAATTGTATTTTTTTTCTTTTGTTCCCTCTATCAATATCATACGTGACATATTTGAATGACTGCAATTTCATCTCCTGCCTCCCAAGTTCATGTTCATCAGTCACATGTATGCATTTTTCCAATAATGTGAATCCACCACACCCTGGGCATGTCCCATCTATGCAAGTTTTTTTATAAAATGTGCAATCGTTTGGCCTGCTACACAAAATGCTATGAATAAAGTCTCTAGATGGCATCAGTGGTAATGTAGTTGAGCATTCATGCACAAGAGTGTTATGCAATACACGAAAAATATGTGTATGTGTCATAATAGTAACCATACTCAATGTGGTATCGACAACAACATGTGTTACAAATTGTGTTTATTTTAACATACCATGGTTTTCACTTTTCAAAGGATCTTTGGCCCAAGTCAAGTTCATTATGTTCATTCCTAAATATCTCATATAATTTTGTTTATGTCATATCAAGAAAATGTTTAATGTGTGGTTCACAATCCTTTGAACCCCTTCTCAATTTTAATACATCTTTTTGGTTGGAAGAAGGTCTAGTGTTGTCATTCCAAAATGCTTGAACTAATCCCTTTAGCGCATCAATGAGCTTCATATCAGAGTGTGGCAACCTGCCAATGAAGGCCCAAACATCTGTTTGACCGGTTTCAAGTTGTTCTCTTCTAACACAATACCTACGAAGTGTCTTCACATTGAAATTAATAATTTTGGATGTAGGTTTAAGAAAACGAAGTGCGCTAGTGTTTTTGTTCACAATTGATTGAGACAACACAAGACGAACCACATTGCAATCCTTTGAGCAAGATTTCTTTCCAATTGTACTAAATGCATCTACTAAAATTTTAACAGTATGAGAACTTGATTCTAACTTTTTGGTCATCTTTATCTTTAACGTTCTTCTAACAACAACCATAGACCTAGATTTTAACAATGATAAAAATAATTTGCACTTGTCCCCATCACATTTAGAATCAAAAAATTTATCAAGTATTTGTCGAGTTTGATAAGCAATAGCACGTAAGGACAACGTACCTTCAAGTGAACTAATGAGAATTTCATCAACCTGTATACATTTCGGAGTTATTCGGCGTGCAGTTGCTAATGGAGGTAAAGGTGTTGGAATTGGAGCATGTACAACATCAACAGGATGCTCCGGCATTTCAATAGGAGCCTCTTGTCTTTCATTCTCTTGGACGGTCTCCATAACATTTACTTATTCCGTTGTAAATCCTCCACTCAATGCCTCTCTAGCTTCGTCGCTTGTATAACCACTACCCAACAAGTCATTCACTACCATATTTTGAGGTTGACTTGATGTGGGAATTGAAATGTTGGGTGCTTGTTCATCAAATGTTGTTGAAATTGAGGTCCCCTCTAGTGAATTTCTTCATTTTTCTTGAGGTGGATGGTTAGGAACGACCGTGGCATCATCTACGATTGGAATTGGATGAGTTTCCATGGAATGCCTTCGATTCCACATGTCCAATCTTTTCTTTTCTCTAACTTCTTCCATGGTTTCTTGAGGCTTCTCTTTCCTTGTCGATTTCCTTTTTCGATTGCGTGAATTCCCCATGACCACAATGAGAAATACTAAGAAAATAGATTCTAGAGGTGTGCTCAACTATTTAAATATCCAAATTCTTTCTCAATTGTGAATATATAGGTTCTTCAAGATTTCTCAATTGTCAATATAGATACTTCCTCAATAGTGAATATAGATTCATCAATCTTGCTCAAATGTGAAAGTAAAGTTTCTACCGCACTTGTGAATATAGAAAATTCTTCATTTGTGAATATAGATTCTTCAAGCTTGCTCAATAGTGAATGTAGATTATTTTTCAATTGTGTTCATATAGATTCATCAAGCTTTCTTGACATTGTGAATGTAGAATCCCCTTGAAGCTTGAAATTGTGAATGTACAATCCTCTTGAAGCTTGAAATTGTGAATGTAGAGTCCTCTTGAAGCTTGCTAATTGTGAATGTGGAATCCTCAATTCCAAATGCTAAGTGTAGAATCCTCTTCAAGCTTGTTGATTGTGAACATAGAGTGTCTTGAGCTTCCTCAATTTCCTTGAATGTTCACTGTGAAGTATTATGCTGTATGGGAGACGGGAAGAGGGGAAGACAAAATGCAAGATTGCGGGTATAAAAGCATTCAGCTGAATTTTTTAACAGACAAAACGCGCTAGCGTTATGTACACACATAATGCGCTAGTGTTATGGACAATCAAAACGCATGCGCGTTTCTGTAATCATAAAAAAATCCTAGACATTTAATATGTTTGGTGCACAGTTAAATAACGCCTACTTGCACAAAACGAGAGAGCGTTTCTTCATGCAAAAATGTGCTAGCGTTATTGTAATGATCAAAACCTTATTCAATAGTTTATTTAATAGTTTCTATGGGTTAGGAGGTTAAATAGGGATTTGGTGTTAGGGGCTTGGGGATTAGAGATGGGGGGGTTTTTAGTTAGGGGTAAGGGGCTAGGAGGGGGGTTAGTTAGGGGTAAGGGGCTACAAGTAGGGTTAGCGAGGGGGAGAGAGAGAGAGGAGAGGGTGTTATTGTAGGGAGTGAGAAAGAGATATGGGAGGTGTGGTTAGAGGTCGGTGGAGGTGTAGGGAAGTGAGAGAGACTGAATGAGCCTAGGTTAGTAAGGGCTAGGGAGAGGAGGGGAGAGATATAGAGAGGATGGGGTTTTGGGCTAGGGAGAGGAGGGGAGAGATATAGAGAGGATGGGGTTTTGGGCTAGGGGGAGTAGCAGAGAGATAAAAAGAGAATGATGGTTAGGGATGGGGGAGAGTTTAGGGAGAGGGAGAGGGGGTTTACAAAGAGAGAGAGAGAGAGAGAGAGAGGTGTAAAACCAGGGAAGAGAGAGTGATGTCGACCCTGGGGTTTACACACACACACACACAAAGAGAGAGAGAGAGAAAGAGAGGTGTAAAACTAGGGAAGAGAGAGTGATGTCAACCCTGGGGTTTACATAGAGAGAGAGAGAGAGAGAGAGGTGTAAAACCAGGGAAGAGAGAGTGATGTCGACCATAATGAAGACAATGATGATGATGAAGATGATGATGGTGATGATGATGATGATGAATATGGTGATGGTGATGATGATGAAGATGGTGATGATGATGATGATGAATATAATGACGATGATGATGATGACGAAGATGATGATCATGACCATGATGATGATGATGATGAAGAAGATGGTGATGACGAAGACAATGAAGATGATGGTGATGATGACCACAACGATGATGATGATGGTGATGATGATGATGATGATGATGATGAATGATGATGATGAGGAAAATGGAGATGACGATGATGATGATGAAGATGGTGATGAGGATGATGATGATGATGAAGATGATGATGAATATGATGATGAGGATGATGAAGATGAAGATGATGGTGATGAAGATGATGATGATGATGATGATGATGGTGATGATAACGAAAAGCGGGAGGATGATCATCATCATCATCATCATCCTCCTCTTCTTTATCATCACCATCATCATCATCATCATGTAGTGGTAGGGGAGGGGGGATTAGAAGAGAGCGAGAGGGGGAAGACACAAAGAGAGAGCGGGGGAGAGAGAGAGAGGTGTACAAGCAAGGAAGAGAGAGTAAGAGAGGGGGGGTTAGTTAGGGGTAAGGGGCTAGGAGGGGGGTTAGCGAGGGGGAGAAAGAGAGAGAGACTGAGAGAGGGGGTTAG